>PVHP010002765.1:0-72606 GCA_004024765.1 Zapus hudsonius | reverse complement strand
TCTTATATTTCCTGAATGATTTTAATGATTTATAACTGCTTTTTAATTTTTAATATTCAATTTTTACCCAGGAACCTTATTAAAATCTGTTTAATTCTGTTGTTTTAGATTCTGTGTTTTTTAATATTGATAATTTATGCCAAAATGGACAGTTTAAAATTTTTCATTTCTGGATCTTTACCTATGATTATTGTTATTATCATTGTTAGTTTACTTTGTTTAGTAGGACTTTTAGTAAAATGTTGAATCAAAACACTTAGAGAATATTCTTGTCCTTTGATATGATAAACTCAGGTTTATCAGTAATTTTGATGTTGCCATAGTTTTGATGTTCAAGTTACAAACGTGAAATACATCAAATTTGAATCTGCCTGTCTCTTATGAAATTTCTAACCACTAAGTACCTTTAACATATGTCATTGCTTTTGTCCCATTCTCATATCTAATCTATGTACATATATATTTGCATACATATTACAAAATAAATAATATATTTATGTGCATGCAAATCCTCACCTGTTTGTATCTCTACTTAATGAAGATAAATAAAATGTAGCACATTTATAGAATTAATTTATTCTTCTGCATCATTGAGTAATATATTATTGTGGGATCTGGAGCTGGAGAGATGGCTCAGCAATTAAGGCATTTGCCTCCCATGCCTAAGGCCCTGGGTTCAATTCTCCTGTACCCACATAAGCCAGGCCCACAAGGTGGTGGCCATGGTGCGCTCTCTCTCTCTCTCTCTCTCTCTCTCTCTCTCTCTCTCTCTCTCTCTATCTATCTATCTCTCTCTCTCTCTGCTGGAAAATGAATAAATAAAATATTTAAATATATATATATATATATATATATATATATATATATATATATATATATATATATATATATATTATTGTGGGAGGCAAAAAGTGTCGAAACAAACCATTACAAACTTGACTTCATCTACAAATTAAGTGCCATATCAATCATTGTGAATATATTTACAGATTTGTATTATGTTTTAAGGAAGTGTTCCTAAAAGTGATGTCTCTGAGTGAAAAGATAACCTTATACTTTTAACACTTTATACGAGGGCTGAAAAGATGGCTCTGTGGGTTAAAGCACCTACTGCTCCAGTGTGAGGACCTGAGTTTGAATTCCCAGGACCCATAGAAAGCCAGTCGGGGTCGTGTGTATCTGTAATCCCAGTGCGCCTGCGCATATGTAGCAAGATGCAAGGTGGAAATAGACTCACTGGAAGCTTGTGGGACAGCTGTTTTCTTAGATCCTTTCCTCCCACTCCTGAAGTTATAAAATTTTTTAGGTTGAGATTTTGTAGTGGGGTGAGCTGAGGATTAAAATTTAGATAATGCCCAGCAGAAATTCCAATGCACCCCAAAATTTAAGGAGTACCCGAATTCTTGTCTACAAAGTTAAAGAATTAAAATCATGGACAACCGGATATTAAGGTCTAGTGGGAGACTTTATTTAAGGGAACATGGGGAGTTACAGAGTTCTCCAGCCACCAGTGTGAGGAGAAAACATGGAGAGTTTTTAATAGAATTTATGCTGTTCAGCCAAATAAGCAGAAGAAGAAAAGATCATGAGAAGGAAAGATTCAGATGGAAGAGAAATCCAGCCCATCACCACAGGCTGTGGTGGGGGGATGGAGGGAGACATTATGGGTCCCTGGAGAGTCAGAGGTCCTTCTTCTAGGCCATGTGGGTGAGGAAGACACAGGATTATCTGTTCAGTGAGTATTTCCTGCCCCAGGTAAGCAAGGAGACAGGTGGTTGGTTAATACCTGACCAATCAGTTGTAGTGCCTAGGTATGAGCTCTAGCTAGACACCTCCCACTTAAGGGGAGGGGGTCTATGGAACTTTCCTGAAACTGTCACAGTTTGGTACATGATACAAATGTGCAAGAACCCCCACACCCACCCACCTGTAAGTACTATGTTGTGACAACACAGCTCATTCCAGCCAGGGATGCCTCTTCCCTTCTTCCTTGCCAGTAGTATTCACTCAGTCTGAAGTTAGGGTTGCTCTGTTCTTTTGCCTTCAAAAATCATAAATAGGACTGAAGAGATGGCTCAGTGGTTAAGGCACTTGCCTCCAGTGCCTAAGGCCCTGGGTTCAATTTCCCAGGACCCACATAAGCCAGACCCACAAGGTGGTGGCCTTGGTTCTCTCTCTCTCTCTCTCTCTCTCTCTCTCTCTCTAACTCTCTCTCTCTGTAGCTCTCTGCTTGAAAATGAATAAATAAAATATTTTTAAAAATTATAAATATTAGCCTTTCAAAATGATGTTTCAAAACTAAGTTCAATGGGTTTAAGCTTTGCTTCTATTTGAACTCTGTAAATTCTATGTGTACAATTTTCTGTGACTTGCTCTTTTTCAAAGCTATGCTTCTAAGACCCCCAGTGTTACGTGTTGCATTTTTTACTGTACTTGTGAATGACCATGTGTTACATTGTTTGCACAGACCAATTATTAATCCTGTCCTCGAGTGGGTTTTGTAGTGAGGACTCCCCAGGTGCAGTCCATATCCAGACCCAAGAGTAAGTGGCGCTTCCACCTTGGAGTGACTCAGTTGGTGGGGTGGACCGTGCTCACCCACCCTCCAGGTATCCAAAGGCCATCACTCCCTTCTGGCTGTCTGGACCCAGCTCTCTCCCTCTCTCTGTGACTTAAGGTCCAGGAAGATGTTTGTGACTTTTGTCCCTGTGGGTTTCTCTCTTGGTCTTTGCAGTTCATGAACTTGTGAAGTTGAGGCTTTGTCTAGATAGGAAATCATCATCATCCCCTTCTTTAACGTGTGAAGTGATTAGAATGGAAACCCTTTCTGGAATGATCACATTGAATCCTTTACTTGATCAACAGCTGATTCGGGGTGTGGATGGACGAGAGGCAGCTTCTATCTGGAATTTAATTATTAGTGTTTTCAAATCAAGGTGACTCACACCTGTCCCAGCCTTCATTATTTGCCAGTGTCTAGAGATGATTTTGCCTGTGATGAGCAGAACAGAATCAAGAACCCCTGTCATCCAGTGGCGAAGGATAAGAATATGGCCAACCACTCTACATAACAAAGCCCAGGGCAGCCCCCACAGCAAATGTTATTGAGTTCAGTATATTCATAGTGATAAGATTAAAAAAAGAAATCCAAAATTAAAAGCATCCCTACCATGAACAAGATCCCCTTGTAGAGTAAGGGATTATCTGATGAAAGTGTGGACTGTATATGGAGTTCTACGTAGAGACCCCTATGTCCACAAAGGTGATGGCGGGGTGGTCTGAAAACACCACAGGGACAGTTGATGACATCCCTTGTGTGGAAGGCCTAGGCTAGAGAGCTCATGAGCACAGAGGTGTGCAAGGAGGCTGACAGGAAGCATTGTCAAGACGTGGCATGTGTTGATACGTTTGCTCTATGAAAACAGCCAGTTGTGAGCCTTGCTGTCTCTCTCTAGGTAGAATTTTGTGAACACGGTGGCTGTTCTTCCTTCCTGGGCTCTGGGAAGGGCTTCTTGATGGGCGAAGAGAAGGTGTTCCCATCACACCAGGAATAGCAGAGGAGGATTTGGTCTGTGAATCCCATGGAATGCTGCAGTGAACGGTGCAACCTCCTTAGCACTTGCTGGTTCCAGTTCCGACATGGGAAGGACACCTCAATAAAGGCAGGTGGTCCGAAAATCCCAGACTCCTTTGCTCACTTCCAAGTTTCAGGACTTTCTGAGATCAGAAACTGCTGAAACCTGAGCCTGTGAGGCGGCCAAGGAGGGGGATGGGAAGGGGAAGGCAGATAACTACCCAGTGTAATCAGCATTTTATTACCATCCTCAGGAAGTAGGAATAGGGTAAAAAAAAGTAGGTTGGGGCAAGGAAAGTTAATTATGTGAGGTTATTTGACAGGAAATTACTAAATACAAACAGACAGAAGAAACACGTTTTAAAGCAGGGTAGGAAATCTCAAGTTACTGCTCTCTGTGCATTCAAAAACCCCCAAAGCAAATTCTGAAAATAGCAGTTCAAACAAAAGCTATCTTATCTGATAAAAGTATTTCAAACACAAAGGGAAATTTATATATTGGGCAGGCCATCTTAAAATAAACGGATTTGGTTGATAGCTCTGCAAATTTAATTGTGGGAAAACCCCTTCAAATGTCTGAATTTATTTTGTAAATATTTCAGATTTATTTTGAGACTGGCCATTTCAGTTTTATAAAGGTGTGCAGATATATATGCCATCCTAGAAAATTATATATATAGTATTTCAACATTTCTTGCTTCCAAATGTTATATCAGTAAAGCCCAAAGAACCAAGAGTGTGTTATCTAGCATGTCTATTTCCAAATATTATAGATTGAAAAATCTTTCAATTATTTTGTTCTTGGTTAGCTCAGTTTCATTTCTTATTGCTTTGCAATCCTTGGCAACATTTTCAGTGTGTTTGCAAATTATCCAGACATGCTTAAGAGGGTTTTTATTTCAAGGACTGGCTAAGAGAGCAGAGCCTTCTGCCCTTATTCCTGTCTGGTTTTATATGGGTCAGCTATGGAATAGTCCTTGTTGGAGTCTCAGAAAGGAGGGTGACAGAGTATGCTGACTTTTTAAATGTCGTTCTTGAAAAACAATGTCTGTGTATATATATGTATATATACATATACATACACATGTGGACATAATTAAATATGCCTTTACAATGGAAAGATGGAGAGAGTTTCTTTTCTGATCTTTATAATGGGATTTTTAAGGGCATTGTTTTAATAGCCCTTAAACTAGAAGGCTGTGAGAATGCAGTTTGTGGAAGAAGGCACACATTCCGGACTAGTTCAAAGAAAAGCAGTATTTTCAAAATGTCAATGGAGCTCCAGTCTGCATTCCTTTCAGAGGCCAACTCCTGTGGGGGGAATGCAGGGTGTCCCCATGGACCTTCAAATGTGGCCCTGGGCTAGCTACTTCACATGTCCTGGTGGCCCAGAGGGACTTTCTCTGCATGTCCTGTCTTCAGGACTGCACCTGTCCTGCCTGGTGACAGCCAGGGAAAACATGGTAACAGGAAGTGTGTCCTGCCCTTCGCTGAGAGGTTGCTGTATATACTAAGAGTCACATGGTGTCAGATGAGTGGGCGTAGCTAATGGAGGAAGAAGCCACAACCCCTTGAGGCAATCAGCTTCCCTCTTGCAGGTCCTGGGAAATCCTGGCAGAAGGTATTAGCAGACTTCAGCAGAGCCCTCTGTGAGCAGTATTTGAAGATAAAGACTTCATTGATGTTCCAGACAGGTTCTCATCATGCAGAAATAATTCCCCAGGAATTAGCTGGCTCCTGTAGGCCATTCACATTAGTTTGCAGTGTCTCAGGATTGGAAATTTCAATTCAATGTGAGGAAGAGAGTTCCATATAGAACCTTCCTTTGGAATAAAGAACGTATACATCATCTATGGATCTGTCTCATTTATCCTTTCTTCATTAGCCCTTTATTAATCCAAAAAATGGTTGAGATGAGACCACTTTATTCCACGAATTCTTCGGAATTGTTCAGCATGTCCCAGGAAGAGTGGTTAAGGTTGTACTGCAGAACTGGGCCCTGGGCTCTCAGAAGTCTCCTCTGCTTTGGGGAACTCATGGTTTGTACTTAGTCCCTTGCACCCCAACTTTGTGACCTTCTGCATGGGACTCTTCCTTCCTATCTCAGTTTAAAAAAAGGAGGAGGCGGGTATTTCCAGATGATCCATGAAGCTCTAGTCGTTGCTCGTTGTTTTTCTTGGTCTATCCTTTGGTGGTTAAATATTTTTTATCTCCATGAATTAATGTTCTAGCAAGTGACTGAATGTGGCAGGACTGAGCAGCTTGTTCTCAGCGGTTTGATTTCCAATGGGACTTGTTATTTTTCCTCAGGTTAGACCACCTGTGTGTCTTCTGATCCTTTACCTGCAGTTCCCTGAGATGCAGGTCACTTGAAAGAGAAGGCATGGATTTTCACTGATGCTGGAAGCCTTTCGAACTGTGCTGAGTTACATCTTCAAACACAAGTGATGATTGTTGTGCGCATCCCTCCACTGAACCCAAGCCTGGGGTGATGGAGCTGTGTTAGCTAAGAGCCCGCATTAGCACATGAGTATGGCCGAGGCAGGATTGCTGCAGCTTTCCTGCAACTTAATATTATTGGTGGTGTGGGTGAACCCAGTCCCTGCCATGTCATCTGTGCTTCTAAATGGAGTTTTATTAGAATCCAGGCAGGGCCATCCATTATGGATGTCTTCGCTTGGCTGCTTATGGGCTGTAATGTCAGTTCACCTCACCAGGAAACAACTTGCCGATGCCTGGACTGTAGGGTAAAGGTGTATAATTGTAAGCCTCCAACTCTATCAACTCTTCTATTCTTTTTTCTTTTCTCTTCTTTTCTCTTCTCTTCCCTTCTCTTCTCTTCTTTTCTTTTATTTTCTGTCTCTCTTTCTCTCTCTTTCTTTCTCTTTCTTCTTTCTTTCTTTCTTTCTCTCTTTCTTTCTCTCTCTCTCTCTCTTTCTTTCTTTCTTTCTTTCTCTCTCTCTCTCTCTCTTTCTTTCTTTCTTTCTTTCTTTCTTTCTTTCTTTCTTTCTTTCTTTCTTTCTTTCTTTCTTTCTTTCTTTCTTTCTTTCTTTCTTTCTTTCTTTCTTTCTTTCTTTCTTTCTTTCTCTTTCTATATATCCTACACACTGGGCTGGAACTCTGTATTACAACCCAGGCTGCCCTGGAATTCACAGCAATTCTCCTTTCTTCCAGTGCTGGGATTTGCTGGCATGAGCCTCTGAGCTTAGATTGCTCAACTCTAGATTTTCAGATGCATGGGGCCATGATGTATTTTCTTCAGGAATTCTAGTTTGTCTTCCGATTTGGAGTGTGAGTTCTAGTTAATGTGTAACATTTTTGATTCTGTGCTGTGTAGAAAACAGGATCTGGCTGTCATGTATTTCAGTGACCATCCTCCTTTGCAGGGTTTTGTTTCTTTGGGCTGGATCCACAAGTAAGCAACTCTATTAGTGGCAAGAGATTTTTAGCCTATGAAACACATAGCGCTGTGGAACCCAAGATCCTAGCTTCCTTCATATTCCTTCTATGAGGAGAGATCTGACAAAGTTTAAGAGATGTTTGAGCCTTGGAGATGTGCTTAGAACATTCCTCTACATTCTCCTTCATTCCAGTACACAAGATTTTAGGCCTCAAACTCTGTGCCTACAGGAGTGCTGAGCACAAGCTCACAGAAGGCCAGAGAATTCTAAATTCTGACCAGCAACCAAGAGATGCCGGTGGCTCCCACACTCTGGAGGCTGAGGCAAGAGAATCACTGTGAGTTCAAGACTAGCTTGGGTTCCAAACAAACAAGCAAATAAACACACACTAAAGCCAAAACAAAACCACAAAACCCTTAGGAGGTCAGGACAGGGAGTCTCCAGGCAGTGTTGGAGGCCATTCGCCCTTCAGCATTTTCTGTGAGGCTCTTGAGTGGGTTTGTACTGACCATGTCACTTTCACTTTGAAGGCTAGGAAGGCGAGACATGCCACTCAGCCAATCTTCACAACGACATAACATTCATTTGAGAGAAAAGCCAAAAAGCACAGAAACCACCTGGATTTCTACGTTTATGGGTTCAGTTTAGTCCACTGTAAGCAGACAGAGCACACAATTTCTGAATAATCTTTAACTTAATTTATAAATCTTTAGAATTCTTTGTGTGTATGACGTGTGTATATGTGTGTGCATGCATGTTCGTGTGTGTGTGTGTGTGTGTGTGTGTGTGTGTATGATGACATGTGTATAGAGGTCAGAGGACAATGTCAGGTGTCAATCCCCACCTTCCACCTTGCTTGAGACACAGTCTCTCATTTCATTGGTCACTGCTGAGTTTCCAGGTGAGCTGACCTATGAGTTTTAGAGACATCTCCTGTCTTGCCTTCTTACTTTCCCTAGGTGTCCTGAGATAACAGAAGCCCTCTTCAGCATTGACATTTGGATGTCCATGGGCTTGGGGGATGGGCACCTCAGCACTCACGCTTGCACACAAATGCCTTATCCACTGAGCCATCTCCCCAGACAAACTCTTTGGAATTCAAAGTGAACCAAGGAAAAATGTATGCTTGTGACTTGAGGATTTGTGTTCATGTCCAATTTATTGGCAATTCCGTCTATTTCACCCATAATTTTTGAGTACCTACCATATGCTAGATAGTGTGCTAAGTCTAGAGGCATTAGTGATGAATAAGTTTTAATTCTTGTCTGCTAGGAGTTAGCATGCCATTCCTATAAAATACCTCCAATCAGATGTATACTTAGAATGCAGGAAATGGGGAGAAGGGACACCCAGTAGGGGATGGGAATAGGCCAGGAGCAATGACACTTTGGAAAGAATGATTAATTTTTCTAATCCCTATGTGTGGGTGTCTGAATGTGTCCCCCCAAAAGTCACACACAGGGACTTAATCCCCAGCGTGATCCTGTTAAGAGGTGGGGACCTTGGGAAGTGGTTAAGCCTGGAGGGCTCATAGGACTTAGTGCTTCATAAAGTAGATTAAAGGGAGCAGTTTGACTCCTCCCCTACCTGAAGATGATGTGGAAGTTTGAACTGATGTCCCCCATAGACTCAGCTTGTAATTCTGGGTCTCCAGCCACCTGGCTGGAGGAGGTGTCACTGGGGTGTGTTTGGGAGAGGATCTGAATTCCAGCCCAAAGGTGTAAGAGAAAAGTCTGAGCTCTTGGGGTCTAAATGCTGCAAGTTTTGTACTTTTAGGGGGGCTGTGTACTTCTGGCTGCTGGTAGTTTTTCCCTCTGCTTGGATTTATGAACGACAACTAGCTTCTTCCACCATTGATGGAACTTTCCTGAATCTGTAAGCTTGAAATGAATCCCTTCCTCCTGTAAACTGTGCCTGGTTTGGATGTCTGTGAACATGACACATGGCACAGAGAGCTCTGTCTGGCAGTGTCCAGGTAAGGGCATGAACACGGTGTGGAAGGCTCTGTGCAGTGTCCGGCTGTGGACTCCTTGGTCTCCAGAACGCTAAGCCATGGCCTTCTTTAATTTATTAAGGAGCCTGTCTAAGGTGTTTTGTTACTGCAGCAGAAATGGACCTGGACACTTTTCCTTTTCCTTAGGAGGGGAGCGTAGGAGCCTTTGAGGGTGGACTGTAAGCATCAGGATCCAGTGGGGAGGGTCTTCTGAGCCACTTTAACCTCACTTCCCAGTTCTCCCCTAAACTCTGACCTGGTAGAGAGAAAAGACACCCCAGTTGAGGAAGATAAACACCTTTCATCCTCAGAGCAAGGCAGATTCAGTAACAGGGAGCCATGAAATGCCAAAGCAGCCACCAGAAGTGAAGCTGAGCCCACAGTAGTCCCCCCTGAGTCCCTGCCTTGTTCAGATTTGCTCACATTCTGGCCCCGCTTTCCTGGATGGCATCTGCCTCTTCCAGTGGCATTTCATGGCACTCTCCGCTCTTCCCAGGAGATTTTATAATTAATAGAGATAAAGAAAGAAGTCTGTGATGAAGAACTCACTCTCATGTGCACCGGATTCTCACTCACACACACGCTCATGTACACACACACACACACACACACACACACACACACACACACACACACGCTCACAGAGAAGCATGCTCTGGTGGGAGAGATCAAAGGTCAGCTTCAGGACTGGGTTGAAGGCTTTCTTCCAGGGCAGCCCACATCCTGCCCTCTGCAGCTGAGACAAGGCAAGAGAGGAAGCGGGGTGCTGCAGCGTCTTTCTTGGGGACATGGTCTTCCTCCAGGACTCCAGGAGTGGGCCTGGCTCTATGGGAGTGCTAGGCATACGCCTACATGTGCTCATAAACAGCTTTAAATTAGCATGGGACCACTGCGAGCCCTCCCTGTAATCTTTAAAGACAGCAGGGCAGGTACACATAGACCTGGGAGGGGCTGAGCCCTGTCTGACTGACAGCTCTCTATCAAACAGCCGGAGAGCTTGAGGGTTGGGTTGCATCAGGAATACTTTCAATCTTGATGACACTGTTTTCCTCTCCCTGGAAGCCAGGGATTGCAGAGGGGCTGGGGGAACTGCTTGAGGGGGTGCTGACTAGGTACAGGGCAAACCTCCATACTGTTCATTCCATCTGGGGGGCTCAGCACAAAGGCCAGCGAAGGAGCTTGTCACCGTGCCCTGATCTTCCTGCAGTGGCTCGGAGCCCCTACAGGGAGAAGCTTTGGGTCCATGGGGGCAAGCTGAGTTTGTGGGTCCCCTGTGCTCAGCAATCATTACCTGGAGAGTGCGGCTGAGATAGGGGTGCCTGTGACCCCACCTCAGCTGGGCTGAAAGCTCTCTGAATGTCGACAACAGCTTGGGGATTTATGCTTCCTCTCTGGCCTTTCAGTGCCTCTGTGGATATACTTAGCAATTACAATGTTGGTTTGGGAATTTCCCTTGGACGGGCCAGGACTTGTTTCCAAAATAACACCTTTCAAAGCATGCAGAGCCTTTTAGAAATTAGATAATTGTGTGATATTTATAAAGTGAATTACGTCGTGCAAACAAAGTCTGGGCAGATGGTTCTGGTGCTGATGTAAATAACACCTTATGATTCATTAAGGTTGGGGGGGGGCTTTCCAAAAGAGTTACTACTTTACAGCTGAGTCTTTACAAAACAAATTAGGCAACTCACAAAATAAGATAATACATTTTTCAAGGTAAAATTTTACGCCTGGGTGTATGTGGACGTGGTCAAGTTGTCCAAGTTCATTCGTGACACGTAGAGAGTATTTCAAATATGTGCCTCATCTTATGCTGAGAGACACAGTGATGAGATAGACTGTCTTGTTCTGCCCTCCTTGGGCTGATGCTCAGTCGGGTGAGGCAGATGTATAAACAGATAATGGCCATACTGTGAGCTACATGCAAACAGAAGCGGAGCAATGCCACCATGGTGAAAGCAAAGGAAGAAGTGATTTTCTTTTGGAATCTCTTATTCACTGACTTCCTGGCATCCCAGGTCCTTTGTGCATGTTCATTCACCTTTGATCCTTTTAAAAATATTTTATTTGGAGAGGGGGAGGGAGGGAGGGAGAGAATGGACCCACCAGGGCCTCCTGCCACCGCAAAGGAACTCCAGATGCATGTGCTACTTTGTGTGTCTGGCTTTACGTGGGTACTGTGGGATTGAAATCAAGCCAACAGGCTTTGCAAGCAGGCTGCTTTAACCTCTGAGCCATCTCCCCAGCTCCAGCCCTGGGCTGTTTTTATTCACCAGCTTTCTTATCCCCCGGCCCCTTTTCCTATTCTTATTTACCTTCGGTTCTTTTTATCCATCTGCCTGGAGCATCTCTCATGCCTGGTTCAAATCTGTAGGAAGGAGACTCCATGTTGCTTCTTCCTGAGGGATGTTCTGGTTCTTGAGATCACAGGAGCCTACTTACCAACTTCCTCTCCTCTCAAGCAGTTTCCATAGCTCTCCTTTCCCTTATTTGCATGGCATGCTTTTCCCCAATAGGATGCAGGATTTTTGAGGTTCAGGAGGAGTCCCCCAAGTTTATGAACCCCAAGTTTGGGTTCTGTCCTCACTTTAATAAAGACAGACTCAAGAAGGATAAATGTTGAATTATTAGGTTTATTTAGGGAGAAATCACAAATTGTGGAGTTTATTTAAGGGGGAATGGGATCTGGGAAGGAAGGCCAGAACAAGCTCTCATGAAGAAAACTGCAAAGTTTACAAGGATTATTTAAGAAAAACTGAAGTTTTTGGGGGAAACTGGAGTCAAGCCTTAAGCACGTGGAAAGTAATTCATCATTTAAGAGAAACTGAGGCTTTTAAAGAAAGGTTAGAGCCACAAGCATGTGGCACTTATGAGGGAAACGGAGGCTTCCAAAGGAGGATTAGAGTAGAGACAAGAACACACGGAAAGTGAAAAGAAATTCTGGCTTCCAAGGTGGATCAGAGCTGAGTTGTGAGCACGTGGAAGGTACAGCCTATGGGCTTGTGCATAGAGAATTTGGGGGAAGCCCACTTGGCATCACCTTGTGCCTTCCAGTGGAGGGAAGTTAAGAAACTGAGAAACGAGGAGAAATATCAAGGCAGAAGCCAAGAAACTGCAGAGATGGGTAATAAAGAGAGGGACCCTCATGATTACCCCAGATTTCAAGAAGTTATACACTAGCAGGCCTAGAGTTACCCTGAGTACCCAGCAGTAGATCTGGAGTGTCAGGGAATTACACATGGTAGAGTCAGAGACCCAAGGGGATTATACACGTAATCAAAGAGAGAGAAGGGTACCCCAAACTATAAAGCAGAGGCCATCAGGAAAGTTTAGATCAAGAGACAGTGCTCTACTCTCCCAGGCTGGGTGAGGGTAGAGGCCAAACTCACGTGGATCCAAGAAGCACAAGGTAAGTGCCCAGACACCTCCACACCGAGGGCCCCCAAAAGGAGGACAAAAGACTGCAAAACTTTACACCATCAGATTCATGTATACAATGGGAAATCCTGATGGGTTGGTAGATTTGAGGGCGGACCCCAGAGCCAGCTCACACCTGGGCCAGCCCACACCTGAACTAGCCTGCTTGGGCCTAGTTTGCTAGTCTGTGGTCAGCAGAGGGCACTGTAGATCAGTCTGGGTCAGTCATGAGTTCCAGTTCCTCCAGGGCAGTGGCATCTCCTGCTTCTCTCTGGGCTTCTGAAACCGCCTCACAGAAGCTAGCTTTCTCCTATTCTCCTTCAGTTCAACCTTGTTTCTTGACTAAATAAACATTTGTTGAACGTGTTGAAGGGCATTGCAGTTGTGAAAACACATTTTGTGTTCAGAGAATGCTAAGTAGCTGAGAATTAGGGTTTGACTCTAAAATATCCCAGACAGCTGGTGCTTTGAATGCCTGTTCCCCGGGCTGCTGGTGCTATTTTGGGGTACCGGAGGGGACTCAGAAGGTGGGATCTACTGGACCTCTGAAGATAATACAGCCCTTGGTCTTGGCCCCACACTGTATATTTTCTGGCATCCACAGCCATTCCCACTGCCACAGTCTGACCCACCACTGTGCCTCCCCCACAGCTATGTACCTCCTGCAACCATAAGCCCAAAGCATCTTCCCTCCCTTCAGTGGCTTCTGCCAGCGTTCTGTCTCATGTCACAAAGGTAACTCGCTTATATGCTAGGCAAGCTGGAATCTAGGACATGTCGTAATGGGAGTTCCTTGCGGAGGCACCAATAAATTTAGGGTACTCTGGATCTTCGTCTTATGAATTTAAAGAATTAAAATCTGTAAACCAGAGGATATGACTTAAAAAGACTTTTTTTACACTAAGAGAAGCAAAGCACTGAGAATTCCTGCCATGTGGAAGGCAGGAAGGGGTACCGGCAGGGTTGAGGTGAGGGGAATCTTACCAGAGCAGGAACCTGGAAGATGGAGAAAGGTGAAAAGCCATAAAGAGGCCTTGTCTACCTGGTAAGGATCTACTTAGAATCTTATTGTGGTGGGCTTTACCCTCAAGCTCAGGGGAGTCTGAGAGAGAGAACTGATTGGTCTGGGCAAGGAGCTGGCTCAGGAGTAGGGCGAGAGAGTTGATGGGATTGGCTGGATCAGTGGATGATCTCTGGTTCTGCTGAAGCAGGCAGGTAGGGTGTACCTTCTTTGCGCCCTCTCTCCTGACTGGCTACCTAATTCTTCTCATTGTAATTTGTGGAAGGGTGAAGATAGACCCTTTTAGGGCTCCATATCATTCTAGATGACTCTATTATCATCAAAGATCTGCCTCTTTTTTTCTCATATGTATATGTGTGGGGTACATGTGTGCGCTCACAACTGTTTGTGGATGCACAGGGAAGGCTAAGGTGGACATCAAGAGCCTTCCTCAATCATCTCTATCTGACCTTTGTGAGACAGGGTCTCTTACTAAATCAACAACTCATCAGTTCAGGTAGACGTAGCTATACAGCAAGCCCCAGGGATCCGTTTATCTCTGCCTCCCCAGTGCTGGAACTGTGGGTGTGGGCCACCACACCAGCCTCATTACAGGATCCTGACTCAGCTCCTCATGCTTTGCTCATATATTTTACTCACTAAGCCATCTCCCCAGCCCTCCAAAGAGCTGACTCTTGATTAGTAAATTATTAGTATTAGTAATTATTAGTATTAGTATTAGTATTAGTATCAATTGATGAAGTGTTATGAAAAAATGATAGCAATTTTGGGTTTTAAATGGAGATGTGCATATACATAAAACACTTTTCATACAGCTGGAATAATTCTCACTTAGTGAGCCAACTTTTAAGTCAGGTAATTGATATAGTTCCCAGAGCCTGGATTGTAAACATTATTATATATACTGCTTGAGAAGTAGAAAAGGTTGAGAGCTAGAAGATTCTTTGTCAGGCTGTTTGGAAGCAGAAGAGAGAGTCCCCATGTAAGGTAACTCTCTAATATTACCCCAATTAGTCCTGAGCTTGACCGAATGCAAGCACTTATGTTACTACTGGAGTGCCCGGACAGAGTGCTGCTTTCTTGCTGGGTATCATGGCCAACTGAGTTAATTTCTGGCTTCCCTGCTTTATAACATGATGATGTTAGTCAAGCTGGCTCCGAGTCGTGAGAGGGTTGACACATGCAGAGATCTAAAGTGCTGGAACAGAAGCAGGCATAGGTGAAGCACTCTATAAAAAGAAAGGTCCAGGCCTATGGAGATGGCTGAGTGGGTTAAGCACTTGCTGCACACGAGGACTTGCATTCAGAGCCCAGAATTCACTGAACTGCTGGATGTGGTGGGATTTCAACAACTCCCAGCACGTTGGGCACCTTGGCAGCAAGATCCTTTCTTTCTGGGAATAGAATGGTGCTTGTTAGGTTTAGAGAGGTTCCTGCCCCGCCTTTATGCTTACGCTGGAGATGGAAACTGGTTTACATGACATCTTTTAAGTCCAAAGGGGAGGGAGGAAGCATTCCAGGGCTGGGGAGATGGCTCAGTGGGTAAATACTTATCATGCACTCATGGCAACCTGAGTTTGGATTCTCAGAACTCCCATTAAGAAAATGTTAAGCATGGTGGTGTGTATCTGTAATCGCAGCACCCAGGAGGTGGAGACAGGTGGATCCCACAGGCATGCTGTCTAGCTAGACTGGCCAGGTTGGTGAGCTGCAGATTTAGTGACTCTACATCAATAAGATGCAGAGTAACTGAGGAAGACTCCTGATGCTGACCTCTGACCTCCATACACATACAAACACATACAAACACACACATTGCACACACAAAAATTATACCGAGGGAGATACACACCATCCACCTATTGGCTTCACATGCATGTGTAACTTGCTTGCCTGTATACCACACACCCATAAAATATGCATATACACATGCGCAGACAAAATAAAAAGAGAAAGACCCCCTAGTTGAAAATAGCTGCATAAAGAATGTGTGTCCCCAAAGGGATCCAAAGGTAACAAGGACTTTGAGGGAGACTTTGGAGGAGAAGAAAGTAATTTCTTGTTGAAATGGACCTTAAGACTGCTTCTGGCTCGCTCATTCGGAATGTATCTACTCTGCAGTACGTACAAGCTTGGAATTTCATGCTAGGGTAAGCACAGTTTTTCCTTCCTGAACATTTACTTTCTCCATTTTTTCTTTAGAATGTGATTTGTCTGTTGATAAACAAAGGAGTTATGCATCCCAGGAAGAAACAGGAAGAATGCAACTTAAAGGGAATATCAATTTGATCTTTGAGGCTATAATCCATCCTTTGTGGTTGGAGGAGGGGAATCCATAGGGAACTGTGTGCATAGGGAAGGTATAATGAATGGTCCATGAAGACCCTCCACAATGGAGGACGTCTTCTAAACCCAGAAGAAATGTTGGGGAGAGGAAGGAGCTGGCTTCTTATGGCTTAGGTGTCTCAGTCCTAGATCAGGGATAAGCTGTACTTTAGTTTCATTTTTTTTTTAGAGGGACAGGGTCTCCTGTAACTCAGGCTGGTCTCGTATTTGCTCTATAACTGAGGCTGACCTGTACCCTCTGATCCTCCTGCCTCTGTCTCCTTAGTGGTGGGATTCACGGAGGGTATGTGGAGCTGGGGATGAAGCCTGGTGCTTGTCTGCTAGGCGAGCATTCCAGCTACTGATCTGCATCCATAGTCCCCATATTTGGATATTTTTTTCACATATTTATTGTCATTTGTATTTCTTGTTAAACACTTACTGTTCCGATTTTTGTTATTTAATTGTGTGTGTATGGGGCATGCATGTGCCGTCAAGTGTATGTCGAGGTCAGAGGACTCCCTTGAGTTCTTGGTTCTCTTCTTACTTTTTTTTTTTTTGTGAGACCACCTTATTGTTTTTGCCCCTGGGAAGGCCACTCTACCTGGCCCTGTGAGCTTTGAGATATTTCTGGCTCTCCCTTCCATTTTTTTAGGTTTATTAGGATTATAGATGTGTGTGTCACTCTGCATCCAGCTTTATCAGGGTGCTAGGGATTTGGACACAGAACAGGCACCAAAAACCCAAAGCCATATCCCTAGCCTCCATGTATTTAAATCAGATCATTTCTTCTTTATTGATACATCTGTTGACTTCTTTATATGTTCTGGATATTCACACTCTGTCAGATTGTCAGTTGGCTAATATTGTCGATCTATATAGGTTGTCGTTTCTGTCTGTACAATGACTTCTGGGTTTACAAGTTTACAGTTCCAGAGGATAGAGTCCATCATGGCTGAGAAGCCTTGCTTGGAGCGGGAAGCCCGGGGTCACATTGCAGGACAGGAAGCAGAGCATGAGTGTTGCTGTTTGGCTCACTTTCTCCTTTTTCTTCAGTACAGGATCCAAGTCCATGAGATGGAGCCGCCAACAGTTGGGCAGGGGCACGCCCATATCCGTCTCATCTAGAAAATCCATCACAGGTATTCGGAGAGATTCCATGGTGAGTCTAAATATTGTCAAGCTGACATCTAGAGATTGACCATCACCATGCCAGCCTTCCTCTAAGTTTTATGTGCCGTAATCTGCTCTATGAGTTCTTCTCATGGTGCCTCCATCTCTCCTTTCTCTCCTTGGCTGATATAATATTTAGTTGCCGTCGTCATTTTTAAATTTTTATTTATTTATTTGCAAGCCGAGAGAGAGAGGGAGAAGAGGGAGAGAAAAAGAATGGGCACTCTAGGGCCTCTAGTCACTGCAAATGAACTCCAGATGCATGTGCCACATGGTGAATCTGGCTTTACTTGGCTACTGGGGAAATGAACCCTGGGTTGTTAGGCTTTGGAGGCAAGCAACTTAACTGCTGAGTCATCTCTCCAGCCCGGTTTTCATTTTATGTTTGCATATTTTGAGGCAGGGCATGATAGTAGCATGGCCTAACCTGGAACTTACTCTGTAGCCCAGGCTGGCCTTAAATTCATGAAGATCTTCCAACTTCAGCCTTCTGAGTGTTGGGATTAGAGATGTGAGCTACCAGGGTTTTTTTTTTTTTAAACCATTATCTTTTGAGTGTGTTTCTACCAGTGAGTATATGTTAAATTTTAGAATATGCCTTCGGTTTATTTTATACTACATCTATTTCCTCGATGCCTGCTTAATTCCTTTCTTAGGCTTGCTCACTACTTTGGTTAAACCCTTGGGACCCCATCTGAAAGCCTAGGTGATCACCAGATCTTCTTTCCTTCAGTAGGGCGTCAATCTCCGCTGCATGAAGTGGAACCAGCACATGGGTTCAAATAGGCCAATGACAGCGCTCTACAGTCATAATCCTTCAAGTTGCGGAGCATGATGGTGCCCTGTTCCCCTGATGTCCAACAGAGGCTATTTGAATAATGTCTTTCTTTCTTGGGTATTTTAGTCCTCTGTTAAGAAGGCTGGCCTGATCCAAGCCTCTATTCTTAATAACCATCACCTGCCTGACTATCCTGGGGACAGCCTCATGAGGCTTTCCCTCCATGATGGAATGATAATGGGTCTCCTGTGTGCCAACAGTCACATCTGCTGTGAGTTCCCAAAGGCAACGCTCATGTCCTGCCCAGCATATAGTGTTCTACAGCTCTAGTTTAAAGAGAGGAGAGGAAATAGACAGGGCAATCATGGAAGAGCCTAAAAACAAAAACAACTACCAGCACCCTTCCCTTCTCCTTTTCATTGAGGGCTCACTAAATGGCCAGCCACTAAGCTCTGCAGGCACTTTCATCCTGCCTTAATTTTTAACCCTGTAAGATAGCTACTCTAATGCTCCCTGCTTTATAGTCTTCCATCTGTCAGGAAATGAAGCGGCCTTAATGGGCCAAAGTGGTGAAGCATAAAGTTGATTGAGATGGATACAGATTCTCAAGGGTCTTGACCTGGGTCCAAGTGAGTGCTTTTGAATTTGGGGACAGCTGTCATCAAGTGGTATTCTCTTTTTCTTCTAAAAAAATTCTATGTGGATTCATTTTATTTACCCATGGGATACAGTTTACACGGTATTTTTTAATGAAAGTCTTTTTAAAAAATACTTTAATATTTTATTTTATTTATTTATTTGAGAGAATGAGAGAGAAAAAGAGGCAGAGGGAGGGAGGGAGGGAGAGAGAGAGAGTGAGAGAGAGAGAATGGGCACACCAGGGCCTCCAGCCACTGCAGACAAACTCCAGACACATGTGCCCTCTTGTGCATCTGGCTTTATGTGGATACTGGAGACTCAAACTCCGGTCCTTCTGCTTTGCAGGCAAATGCTTTAACTGCTAAGCCATCTTTCCAGCCCTACAATGTATATATTTTGAAACAACTGTGACAGTTAACTCCTTCAGTCAAGTTCCATAGATTCCAAACCTGACTCCTCCCCTTGAGTGAGAGGTGTCTCTAACTAGAAACCTAATCCTGAAACTGATTGGTCAAAGATAGACCAACCAGCTGTCTCTCTGTTCACCTGAGACTGGCAATACTCACTGAACAGAAAATTCTGTCTCGGTCTGGAGAGATGGTCAGTGGTTAAGGCACTTGCCTCCAGTTAAGGCCACGGGTTCAATTCCCCAGGACCCACATATGCCAGACTCACAAGGTGGTGGCCCTGGTGCTCTCTCTCTCTCTCGCTCTCTCTCTCTGCTTGGAAATGAATAAATAAAATATTAAAAAAAAAGAAAATTCTGTCTCTTCTCTCCCCCACATGGCCTGGCAGAAGGACCTCTGACTCTCCAGGGACCTGGTAAGGTCTCCCCAGGCCCCCACCACAGCCTAATGACTATGGTGAGGGGCTGGATTTCTTGCCCACATGAACCTTTCCTTCTCATGATCTTTCCTTCTTCTGCTTGTTTGACTGAGCAGCGCATATTTTGTTAAAACCTCTCCCACGTGTTCTCTCCACACTGGTGGCTGGAGGATTCTGTAACTTC
Organism: Zapus hudsonius; assembly: GCA_004024765.1. Lineage (NCBI taxonomy): Eukaryota > Metazoa > Chordata > Mammalia > Rodentia > Dipodidae > Zapus > Zapus hudsonius. The sequence goes on along the minus strand of PVHP010002765.1, from coordinate 53,276 downwards.
CCATTCTCTTTTAAATAAAGTCTCCCACTATACCTTATCCTCTGGTGGTCTATAATTTTAATTCTTTAACTCTATAGACAAGAATTCGGGTACTCCTTAAGTTCTGAGGTACATTGGAATTAGCTGGGTAGTATCTAAATTCTAATCCCCAGCTTCCCTGTTACACAATAACCAAGAAAAAGAAAATAAACAAAACATGCCATGTGGTAGGGTTCTTTTATATTTTTTGATTTTTCGAGGTAGAGTCTCACTTAGCCCAGGCTGCCCTGGAATTCAATATATAGTTCCAGACTGGCCTCGAACTCACAGTGATCCTCCTACCTCTGCCTTCTAAATGCTGAGATTAAAGGTGCGCCACCACACTAGGCTTTACATATTGACTGTTTTTGGTGTAGCAGGGTTCTTCTACACCCAATAACTTTAAATTTGTTTCTGCAATTGATTTTAGCACTTCTTGTCCAAATACCTGCTTGAGCAGGTTCTTTTTAAAGGTTCTGATGCTCAAAACATGGGACAGTGAAAAAGAGAGAAAGATAGAAAGGACATTTCAGCAGATGACTCATGCGCTTCATGGGGGTTGACTGAGAGCCCAGGGACAATTGCCTGCACCCCCCCCCAATTATAAACCGGGTGTGGTGGCGCACCCCTTTAATTCCAACACTTGGGAGGCAGAGGTAGGAGGATCACCGTGAGTTCAGGGCTACCCTGAGACTACATAGTGAATTCCAGGTCAGCCTGGGCTAGAGCGAGACCCTACCTCAAAAAAAAAAAAGAGAAAGAGAGAGAGATACGAATTATGGAACAAAGTAGCAACAACATTCATCAATTTAGATATAGATTTAGAATTTTTATATTAGGAGAGAAACAATTTTCTGCCTCATACCGACTGAATCAAATACTATGTGCTTAAAAGTTCTGAGCATGTCATCCTGAGTAAAAAACCTACAGTCTTCCCTGTAGGTTCATATTTTGGCCAGGAAGTCACCCAGCCATGATGACAGTGTTTTCCTTCACTTCTGGCTGGAGATTAGCATTCTCTGTATCTTGTATCATTATCTGATTGTCTCTTCTCATGCAGGAGGGTAGCACGTGCTTAATAACTTTTAAGCTCTGGGGACCAGGCTGCAGTTGATTATGTTTTGCAATTTGTTCGGTGACAAGCACACTGTTAAAGAAAAATAAATATTTACTCTCATATTTACTAGTTCTTGGCCAGCCATAAATTAAAGCTGGGAAGAGAGTTTACATAGCTTTTCCCCATCACTTCACTGGGATTCAGAGTCTCTCAGTTCTCATTTATGCAAAAGTGGTGGCTGGAGAGCAGCCATTTCCTGGGATGGCAAGGAGGGCAGGGAAGGACCTTCAGCCTTTTCCTTCTGTGTAGCTTTGAAATGTGATGCTCTTACGAGATGAGGTGAAGTGGACTTTTCAGGTTAGATCCATCCTTTTCCCTCAGGTAGGACTCTAAATTTGAAATTTCATGGATGAATAACTAACCTTAGTGAGTGGTTTGAGACTTCAGTACATAAAAATGTGTCAATAGTTCACGATGACTGATGGCTCCCTGGAAACCATGGCTACCTTCGGGTTTTTATAGTCCTGCAGCTGAAGCCATCCCTGAGCAGATAATCAATTCTCTCACACAGACAGTCACTTCTTTTCAGAATGGAGGCCACTTCTCTCCCTAGCAGTGTTGCAAACAGTGTCAGTGATCAGAACTTCTGAAATTTCAGTCCATGTGTGGTGCTGACCTTTTTCTTCCTCTCTGCACTGCTTTCTGTCTCATTATCAATGGAAGAAGGCAGATTGGGAAGATCTTCACTGACATGCTCCTTTGCAGACATGCTACTTCTCTCTCTCTCTCTCTCTCTCTCTCTCTCTCTCTCTCTCACACACACACACACACACACACACACTTTTGGCAGTGAATATTTTAGTCAAAATACTGGTTCCTTTCTAATAGTTATCAGAATTTTGATCTTTCCTACATTAGAAGAAAACTCATTTTCTTCCTTAAAAAAGATTTTTTTTAATTAAGTAGAGACTTTGTATGGAGACATTTTGTGTTGGTACCATTTCCTTCATCCCTATCCTCATTCCTCTGAAGGCCCTCCTCCATGGGATGCTGGTATTCACCATGGGGCTGTGGGGTATGAGTCGTGAGAGTAGCAGTCAGTCCTGTGGGGAGGCAGTGCCTCTGGATATGCCCTCCCACCCTGTGGCTCTTAGAATTTTTCCTCCCCCTCTTCTGCAAAGTTCTCTGAGCTTTGGTAGGTGTGTATTAAGTGTACTTTAGTGTTGAGCTCTCAGCAAATTCTGGATTTCTGCTTTGGTGCATTTTGAGTGTCCTCAGCGTCTATTGCCATCACTGTGGTGCAGGTTGTCAGGCTCACTGTGGAAGCAGCACTCTTGCTCATCTTGCCAATTCCTCTGTGGTTACACTTGAGCTCTAGCTGATGTGTGAGGGGTGGTTCATCTCATTACAGGAGTCAGCAATCTTGTCTTCTTGGTGGATTTTGGTTGCTTTCGGTTTTTGTGGTCTTCTGTAAAAGAAAAGCAGATCCTCCAATGGAGAGTGAGGTCAGCATAGGTTGATAAGGATACACTTATTTAAGAGAGGTTTTGATATGTGTAGCCTCTCTTTTGACCAGACTAGTGGGAGCTTTTGGCTGGAGTATATGATCCTGGTTTCCATAGGATTCTGACTTGGTTCCCAGTCCCAGCTTGCGTTCCTTTCCACTCTGGGTCTCTTAGCCAGAGAGCCATTGGTTACCCACTTGGGCTGGGTGCCACTATTGCACAGGTGTGTACATCTTGTCAGGCTGGTTTCTCTCATGTAGCAGTGTCCTCTGCCTGCTTCCAATGCTGTTGGCCATTCTCTCCCAGCAGCTCATGGAGTGCTTTCCAGGAACCACCTTCCTTCCAGATTCCTGTGAGATCTCTCAGTGTTCCGTGTCGGCAGCATGTGGTGTCTTCAGCAATAGGGTCTTATCTTTTAACTCAGGTGGGTAGTCAAGTGCTTTGACAGAATGTTGTCTTGTTTTGGAGATTTCATAGGTCTCTCCAACCAACAGCTCATTGTGGATTGTAACCAATTTCTTCTACTGGGAGTTACAAGCCAGAGCCCATTGTTTTAGGGCTATGATTCATGCCAACCTCTCCAGGGCCCTTCTTACCAGACAACCCACCCATAGTCCTGTTGAAGATTGTATCTATGAGCCTATTTATCTGCGTGAAAGGTTTCTAAGGTACCAATTCATTTTGGCTTTAGTTTTGTGTGTTTCCCCCTTCCCACCTTCCCATTCCCCCAACCCCAGACCCTTCCATCCCTATTACCTTCTTAAATCAAGTATCAGATTTTGTTTACAAAAACAGCCTGTTAACAGAAAGATTTCTTTCTTTAGTCCCTTTTCCATCTCATCGAATTAAAAATAGGCTTGGAATTGAAATCTGAATTCATAAATAGCATCAAGTTTTTGCTAAGAACATGATTTTAGTTGTTTTTGTGATGCTGGGGATTGAGCCCAGGGTCCCAAACATGTTAGGCTACTGCTCTGCCACTGAGCTACATCCTCAGCTTGAATAATTCCTACTAAAGTGGACTCACCTTACAGAGAGTTCGCCTACATTTTCCACACTCTGTAAAATATGCTATTGTGCTCTATAGTTAACACTGAGTTATATATTTATTTTTTCAGTGAGGTACACACGGTGTCATGTTTGACAGTCAAGCATTCATTGGCATTCAGATACCAACAGAAGTCATTCAAATAAATTTTGAGCTTTCAAGAAGGGAATTGAATTTAGATGCTGGTGCTAAGGCTGTGACATTAAGAAGACAGGAGTTAGGAGCTGACATTTGAAGATGTAGGTGAATTGTTAATCTAATGACAAGAATGTTGAAATTTTCCCCAGAGCAGTTGGGGTGCTAACAGATGATTATGTAGGAGACAGAATTCAGCAAAGAAGTAAGATATCGATAGTAAATGATTCTGGTTTATTTGTCATAAAACATTTTCAGGCCTGGATTCAGCCTGAGGCAAAGTGATTATTGCTTGAACTTGGACACTTCCGCACTACATGTCAGTGTCCAGTGCAATGAATTTCCAGTTTCTAGCAGACAACGAGAAAACTACACAGAGCTGTGATGTTTAGAATAAAGCCATCTGAGCACTTCTTATGGCTCCTAGAAGTTCCCATCAATGTCCCTGTGAACCACAGCCAGATGCTCAATAAACTACTGCTTTCTGGTTTCATCATGGCTTGACGTGAAGTTCTCAAGGTTTGCTTCATGGACCACTAGGGTGAGTGTGACCTTTTTAGTGGCTCTTGAAGGTCATGCCTAGTTAAACACTACTAATATCTTGTTTGTCTTTTTTATCTTCTGTTCATCACACTACTTTCTTACCCTTTGAATCCCTATATAACTCAGTGAATCTGTATCTCATTAATGCAGCAAACATGTATGAATCAAAGATCTCTTGGAAGTGCTAGATGAGTGGATTGTAATCCATGCCACAGCATGCAAGAGTATGGTGTTCAGACTCCAGGAATGCCCCGGTTTTGAGTTTTGGTATATCTGATTTCTCCTTTTAAGGCAACAAATCTGTGTGAGGATGGACTTTATGTCATTCAATTGAACAAGATGTCACCACAGGTTAATTTGGCCCATAGGAGAATTCAGCTATCATCTATTAAGCCAGACATTGAAAATTTTCCAAAAAATAGAAAATAATGTTATACTTGGTACTAACATTTTTGGAAAAATCTAATTATTATTTGTAAAAATATTAATTATGTTTAAAATAGGTAATAAATTATTTTAAAGGAATTAAAAACATTAAACATGTCTTAGTGTTATTCCTTGATAACACTAAGTGTGGATAAAATCTCTTTTGGAATCTTCAGTAATTTTTAAAGCTAATCAAGGTGTCTTGGGACTGGAAACGTAAGAATCAGTCTAAAGCAGCCTGTCATCAAATCTGCCAAATAAAACAAGGGCCTGCACCCAGGTTACATTAATGGATTCTAGGGGATCCCACCCCAGACCTCATTAGGAAGTAGAGTCTGGGAAGTTAATGGCTCTCTCTTTCAGGACTTCCTGTTCAGTGTGCAGTGACATGAAATAAGTAAAAAAAAGCCAAATTGGACATGGCCCATTAAATTTTTAAAATTATATTTATTAAAATTAATCTAGTAATTAATTTTTGGTGTGTGTATTTGAGGTATATGTGTGTGTTGGTATGAGCATGCCACAGTCCACATGTGAGAAGTCAGAGCACAACCTTCCACCTCGTTTGAGGCAGTCTCTCTCACTGTTCATTGCTTGGCCCTCCAGGGAAGCCAGACCACAAGCTTGGGGATTGCTTGTCTCTACCTCCCATCTGGCTGCAGGTGTGCTAGGATTATATATATGTACTAATGTGTTGGACTTTATGTGGGTTCTGGGGATCCAAAGTTAATCACTCTTATACAACAATTTATTCACTGAGCCATCCCCACAATCCCCAGGGTTCATTTTTAACCCTAGATTTTCAACACTATGCTATGGGTAGGCAATTCTTTGACATGCTTTCTGAGTCTCCAACCCCAGCTACTGAAGATGAAACATTTTACAGGTGCTATATGATATTTATTCTTCATGGAGGTGCAGCTTTCAGCCCTGCATGCTCAGAGGAAATCAAACTGCTTCTCAGAAACGTCTTTATCATCCACTTGGAAATGAAGAATTCAGCCTGCTCCACTTCCGCCCCCACAGGAAACTACACCGAGCTGATTTTCAGTTTGGATTTATTCTCAAGGTCACTCATGTAATTTTTTTTTTCCTTCAAAGCCTGAATGTCCTTAGTATTCTCAGAGATAATAGACCAAACCCATCAGTCATCATTTTCTTGGCTTCAATTTTCTTTATGGCTTCCTGCAATTTTAATCCCAAGCCCCTGCAATTCCTTTCTGTAGAGGCTTAAGTGGACCCATTTATAAACAATTTTCAGCTAATATTTGATGCATTCTTTTAAAATAACCCCAACAATCTTTGCTTTACAGGCTTTGTGCCTTTGGACTTCATAAAACCAGAAGTCTAGGCATGGAGTAAAATAAGGTGCTTTTTATTTTTTATTTTTTGTCTTGTTTTGTTTTTCTGAGTTAATTTAAGAATGTAGGGCAGTCATTAATAAGGAGAGAAAAAGTGGCTTCTTCATTTTTCCCAGTTTCACACATTATATCAGCTCTTCTCAAGGAGCATGAGGGAGGGAGTGAGGGTGGGGTAGACCAGTTTAGAAGGCACAGATTTTCTGGAGACTGCTTCCTTCTAAACTCCCCCTGGGTGGCTTATCTGGCCCCATTCTGTAAGCTGATCCAGCTCATGTTGGTGTGACACATGAACCATGCAGAGCTTCCTTCTAAAGAGATTTTAATTCCTGCCTGACAGGCTAGACCGAAGCCCATGACTGACAATAGTTTTATTTTTCTTTTTAAAATGAGAAAGCCCAAGTGCACCTGGTATTTCATTGAAGTGTGGGCGCCTGCACACACACACACACACACACACACACACACACACACACCACATTTTTTTCTAGAAAGGGAAAGAAAAACAGTTTTAAAAGCTGAGCTTTAAGTAATAAAACATGGGTTCATTTGCCAGGAGTCATGCTTTTATGAAAATAGATTTTCCATTTTTGGCCGAAAGACTATTTATGTCCATAATCTGTTTTAAATCTTTAATGAGTTTTGCTAGTTTTCTGTCTTCCACAAAATTAACTTATTTAAAAAAATACTCTGAAATGTCATCGTTAATTAGCCTCTGTGAGGCAAAGTTTCAAAATATGACATCTTACATGCTAAGCTTTATCTCTCATACCATGGTATTTGTGTAAACGGTCCATATCCTATATCCTGGGGCACAGGGTTTGGAGATGGGGGTAGATTTGGAGTTGGTGGTTAAGGGAGGCTAAAAACCAGGATTTTCCTTGAGGACTGTGTGAGCTGTGATCCAAAAATACAACCAAGTGGTTTAAGAGTTTACTGCATGTTCCTTGCAGATATAAAGTGAGCTCATATTTATGTCTCAGTCGGCTCATGAAGGTGTGATGAGGTGCCCTCAGCTTGCGACAGCAGACACATGTTTCTGACACTGTGGAAGCCAGGAGTCTGAGAACAAGTGCAGTATGGTCCAGTCCTGGTGAGGATCCTCTCTTGGGTGTACACTGCCAGCTTCTTGTGTCTGCATATGGCGGGAAGGCAAGTGACAAGACAGCTTCCTGGCTCCCTTGTGCGAGGGCACGAATCTTCAGAAAGGTTTCACCCTTGACATAGTCAGCCACATGCTGCTGGGATGAATCTCCAAACCAGGCATAATTTTGGGGAGGAAAGTATTTATTGAAGTAACAGACCCAGGGGAAGTTAAGGAAAGGCTGGCTCCCTTTCACAGATGCAAGCAGAGACAGAGATAGCACCTCCAGAAGCAAACAGGCACACTGTAACACTGTAATTCACAAAATGGCAGAATTTCCAGACTTGGGTTCCAGCTGCTGTTTTGCATATGTATCCCTAAAATTTTGCATCCAATTTAGAAAGGGTGTCATGACCCCAGGAGGCCAGGGCAAGTGACACTTCCTCCAGCCAGAAGGTTGGAGACAATTTATAATTATAATAAATTCTATCGGGGGACATCTATTTAAAACTATCACAGGGTTTACAACCACCACTTGCCCCCAATAGAATTATAATTATCTACATTATGTTTAGTCTAATTTTAAAGATCCCACAGTCTTTATCAACTTTAAGCCTGTTTCAAAGTCCAAAGTCTTATCTGAAAGTTAATATTATTTTTTAACTTTAAATTTTGTAAAATTAAAACAAGTTACAAACTTTTAACATACAATGGCATAGAGTAAACATTTGCAACTGCTATGAGGCATAATAAGGAAAGATTGGGCCAATGCAAACTCAACAAACATCAGCAAACATCTACATCTGCAGTTCAAGTCCCATAACACAACAGGTGACTGACAGACTCCAGATTTTTTAATTTTGTTCCTCCAGCTTCGCTGAGTAGCTGGGAAAACTCCCATCCCGAGACAACAGTGCTCCATGGTAGTCCTTGTAAAGTCCTAGTATGTCTAAAACATCTTTGGTTCTCCATTGCAAACCACAGTCTACCTTCCAATGGCTTCACTGGCCAAGCAGGGACATCACGCCTTGTTCCAAATAGCACATCTCAGCAGCGGCTCCTGGAACCGTGTGCACTTCACGACTCACTCCACACGTGCATTCCTCATGCTTCAAAAAATGATATCAGATATGCAGGACATAGCCATGTTGTTAATTTAGGGACAAAATAGATGTGACTTTGAAGAATGGGTTCTTTACTTTCAGTGATTTCCTTTGCAAAGAGTTTGCACAGTCCATCTTTCTGGCCTTCCTGGGTGGAAACCCCTTAGGCATTTATCCATTGTTTCAATGTAAAGCAGTTGGGCCAGAATGAAAAGCCAGTCTCTGGGCCAGTAAGTTAAACTTGCTTTGAGTTTTTTTCAACTTTAAATCTTAAATTCTCAGTCCCATATCCATAGCCAAGCATACAATCCATTTCTTAAATTCAGCCTTGGTCAAACTCTCTGGGCATGGACAGTAGGACCCAGCTACCCCTTGGCCCAGGCACACACTTCTATTAAAGTTTTCTTCAGTCTCTCCTTCCCCTTTGAAAGTTCACAAGCCAAGCCTCCAAATGCAATTCTCTCTACACTGAGCATTTTTAAATTCTCACCAGAATAGTCCATAAAACTTGTCTTATTGCTCTGGAAGGCATCTTCAGTTGCAAGTACCAAGTCCATGTCCATTCCTCCAGCACACAAGTTTCAGAAGATCAAAATCTACATGGTCAGATTCATCTCAGCAAATCACCCCACTCCTGGTACCAAATCTGTCATAGTCAGCCACAGGCTGCTGGGAAGAATCTTAAAACCAGGTACAATTTGGGGGAGGAAAGTATTTATTGAAACTACAGATTGAGGGGAAGTTCCATAACAGTGAAAGAGGTTGGCCCTCTTTCACAGGTCCAAGCAGAGAGAAAAAGCCATCACCTACACCACACACACACACACAGAATAGGGAACAGACAGGAGGGCCAAGGAGAGAATTTCTTCCCCTTTATATAGCGTTAGGGTGGGGTCTTGGAACCCTTCCCCAGAATTAATGGCTTCCTGAGTCTCTGGAATTTCCTTCCTGCACTGCTCACACAGGACAGGATGTTTACTTCCAGATTTTTTGAGCTTATTTACATCCTGCCCCTTGCTGAGAGGCTGCCTTCCTGTAAACATCCTCAGAGACCCACCCAAGATAATTAAAAAGATCCAAGTTGACAACAAAACCTAACCATCACACACAGGAAGAAAGGTAATATGACAATTATTGACTTGTTTAGATCACCTCCCAAAGGCCCCATCTCCACATCCAAGCACATTTTCAGGGAAGGATGTCAACGTGTGAGCTCTGGAGGACTGAAGGATGTGGCCACACCTTGAGGCAGGTTTCCAGAAGCTTTCCCTGTCTGGAAGAGAAATGCCTCTAACCTGGTGTCAGGGACTTGCAGGGGTAGCCATGACTTGATGGGGATAATAGGCTGGAACTTGACCATCTGGTAGCCTTGGGAGCTGAGACTTATTCAGTGGAGTGCCAGGTTTCCTATTAAGTGCTGTTCATACTTTTAGCCTGTGCACCACCTGTGGGAAGTAAGAGCCACCATCTCCAGTCCCTGGATGAGGAATGCAGCCTTGGAAGGTTATAGATAACCTGCTGTGATGGTTGTTTTGTTGTCAACTTGATCTTTTTAGTAATCTTGGGTGGGTCTCTGAGGATGTTCAGAGGAAGACAGCTTTCTTAGTAGGGGGCAGGATGTAAGAAAGTTCAGGGGAGCTAGAAACAGACATCCCTTCCTGGGAGGGCAGTGTAGGAAGGAAATTCCAGAGACTCAGGGAGTCAACAAGTCTGGGATAGGGTTATAAGACCTGCCCTAAGGCTATATAAAGAGGACAGAAATCTCTCTCCCCACCCACCCTCCCCACCCCTCCCTGCCTGTTTGCTGTTCTGTATATATGGTGTTGGTGATGGGTTTGTCTTTCTGCTTGGACCTGTGAAAGGGTGCCAGCCTCTTTCATCATATAGAACTTCCCCTGGATGTGTAGCTTCAATAAATCCTTTCTTCCCATAACTGTGCCTGGTTTGGAGGTTCATTCCAGCAGCATGTGGCTATGACACCTACCAAAGACTGCCCAGCTCAGAATGGTGGCACAGGACAAGAATTCACACTGTGTGATCACAGAGCTCACTGTGATAACCTCAACTCCAATGTGCTGCCTTCCTCTGGGATTGCAGGGTAGGGATTTCATTTCTTGTTTAAGGAATTGTCGGAAATTAAAAGTTTGAGTCACCTGATTAGTGGGATGCAGAAGGTGAGCTCCCACCTTTTCTGGGGCCATGTTGTTAAATCTCAGCCCAGTCACCATTTCAGCAGAAGCTGTTTCTATCAAGAAAAGCAGAGCTACCACCTCTAGCCATATTGTCCACCAGGGTCACTGACGAATCTTCAGCCTTGATTCTCCTAGTAAGCTGAGGTGGGTGGTTTGATCCTCACTTGGCTTGTCTTTCTGTGTGTGGGTCCCTGATGATTAGTGCTAATTATGGTAAATTTGAGAAAGTACAGAAGATCAAAGAAGAGAACCAAAAATGATATGTGAATCATTTCTATAGTGAAGCATGTGAGTGTCTTAGGTAATGTTCCTATGGAAGCTTTGCTCTCTTCTGGTTATGCAAAATAGACTTGCCTCATCCATGCATAAACATTTTCTCATGAGGCCTGTGGTGTTGCATGTTTTCCAATGAGCTGATCTTTTGGTTTATTATCTTTATTGCTGTATATTCATTGCTTTGGCTTACTTAAGGACATTTCATATAAGTATCTCATGTACTTTGGGTGTATTTCCCCAACTCTTCTCATCTCCCTTTTCCTCTCCCCCCAGTATTGGTTCCCTTTGTTTTACTTCTATTTTCCACACACACACACACACACACACACACACACACACACACACACTCTGATAGATACATGTGGATTTATATATCTATATAAATCTTGACACCACAAATGAGAGAATGTATGTGACATTTGTCTTTCTGAGACTCAATTTAATTCTTGGTGAAAAATACACTTATCAGTTCCTGTTTTTGGATACCTGGGTTAGTTCCATAATTTAACTGATATGAATGGTACTACCACAGACAATGACATGCCAGTATCTCTGTGATATGCTGACTTTGGGCCACAATATTTTAAAATTGTCAATTACTTGAAATTATTGTTTCTCAAAGGGAATATGTTGTTTTACTACTGATGGAGGAGGCTGTGACTTTTCTGGATTTCATCTTTCCACCATTTCTAAAAAGAGCTGGGTTGTTCAATAAATCTATATATACTTGAAGAATTTAGAAATACCTCATTTTTAAAGTCTCACACATACACACAGAGGAGAGTGAACTAGGCAACTGATCTCTCATTGAGCTAATCTTGACCCTTCAATAACATGCTTTTATAAATCGACATTCTTTCTCTATTAAATTATACTAATAATTGTGTGTCCTACATACATTGAAAGTCATTAGAAGAATTCTTAAAACTTTATCTGATATGTCCAGAAAATGAGCTACAGTGTTGATATATTTAGCATTATGGTATAGATTAGGTTTTTGATCATAAATATATTACCAATCTCTAAATACTGATATAGCTTGTGTTCCACTCTTGTTTGCTTCTTTCCCTCATGAACTTCCTTTCTTGATTCCTCATTTATTCCTTCATAGTTTAGTTTTTAAAAAAAGCCATTAGTTATATGTGAGGAAGGAAGCCTGAGGAGGTCAATACACAAATACGTTGGCAGTAATGAGAGCCAGACTCCATCCTGTCAGAGAGAACTGTTACAACCACCACCAACAACCATTATTCTAGAAAGCTAGAATGAATCTTGTGTTGTGTGTTGAAATGTCTATGAATGTGTAAAATTTTTTTCCATATGTAAAAAATTCATACATTTTTCAGTACAGAAGAAACCTCAAGTTTGTACTTTCCTGTGAATACATCCATGTGCATAAGCCCTATACTTGTTTAACTCTGCTCCCTAAAAGGCCAGCATTGAGGCAGAGCCTAGTAAATATCTACACACTGAAGACCTAGATCTTACCTTCTACAAACTAATCTTTGTGTAAAGGATGCATAGCTCTTTGAAAACAAAAAGAAAAAAAATCATATCTAGTTTGAGGGTTGGCCAGGCAAAGTACAAGATGGTCCTGAATTTCTGATTGTGTTCAAAGATAGTGAACTTCTCAAAAAGCAATGGAAAAAATGCCAAAATAATTTGAGCATCAACAGAATGATAGTTAGTCTTTCACTGAACAAATGTGGAATCCCTGAGTCTGCAATGATATAAATAAATGCATGAGGAGTCGGGAAAGTTCTTTAAAATAGATTACCATTGAATCAGCAGTAGCAATGCTGGTAGTGGATGACTGGGATTTAGCAGCACCACATAGAGAGGAATATCGATGAGTATCAAAACCTGTGTGCAAAACATGGATAAGGATATTTAACCATAAGGTGTATGGTAGTTTGATCAAATGTCCCCCAATAGATTCAAAAGTGTATTAAAGGTTTCTCCAGCCTTCTGGCTGGAGGAGATGTCACCTAGGCCAGATCCTAGGCTCCAGCCCTAAGGTGATTCTGTGGTAGATATGAAATTCCAGCTATACATATGCAAAGAGCAGTCTGAGTTCAAATCTGGAGTTCCTCCTCTTTGCTAGTTAGTTAGAGTTGGAGTGTGCTTGCTTGCTTTGGAGGTGCTGGTGATGGTTTTCTCTCTCTGCTTGGATCTGTTATTTCAATAAATACTTTCCTCCCCAAACTGTGACTGGTTGGAGAGTCATCCCAGTGGCATGTGGTTTGACTATGACAAGGTGTCTAACAAAAATTGTTCATTAGAAGGAAGGATACAGTATAGCTTTATGTGGGAGACGCGGAAGGACATGGCCTTATGCTAATGAACATATTGGCCCATGACCAGTGATGGGATAGACTGTTATCATGTGTTCCATGATGTAATGAAAATAGTACAACATCCTTTAAAAGAAAATGTAAACTTTGGATGTTTTCTTTCATGAAAAAATATTAATAATTGCATAGAAGTTCATTTTACAAAATAATTAACCTATAGCCTTGCATAATGTAAAAGACAATGGAGAGCAAGGTTTTTTTCCCAGATGGCAAGAGTCTGAAGAGAAGTGTCAACTTAGAACAAGGTATGATCACAGAATGAATGGCTCCTATGACCTAAGACTATTGCTGAGGCAGCTGGTTCCCTTTGAATGGGTCTCTGGGCAAAAGGAGCATGGGCATTCTTTGAGTAGTTCACATAATATTCCTTTATATTTAAAATACTTAAATTTTCACTTATTTATTTATTTATTTATTTTGCGCCAGGTTCTTCCTATGTAATTTTGTCTGGCCTACTATGTAGACCAGGCTGGCCTGGAATTTGAATCAATTCTTCCTCTGTCTCCCAAATACTGGCATAACGAACTTGTGCCACCTCACCTGGTTCTGAAAATTCTTTTGAAATAATAAGTAAAATATTAGTAAAGGAATGCCTAGTTTTTTTTTTTTTATTTTATTGGACAAGGTTAACAGGATAGTTTCTGAATTCCATTTTACTTTGGATTTTATTTCATAAGTTTTATGTCTGTGTCAGGGTTGTTGTGGTATATAGCTCACTGGTTAAAGAGTTTGCCTTCTAAGCATGAAGACCTGGTTTTGATCCCTGGTACCTGTGATGGTTAGGCTTTGTTGTCAACTTGAATGTTTTTAATTATCTTGGGTGAATTATCTTGACGTGATTAGTGTTACTGAGGATAACACCTGAGATCCTCTGGCCTCCACATGTATGCATACATAAGTGCATCATACCCACATACACATGTGTACCTATACAACAACGCATATGCACACCATCCACATTCCGCCCCCCAAATTAGAATTTTACAGAATATTGTCATTAAGTCAGTTTTTTAGATTTTGTATTTTTGATGAAATTGTTATATAGAAAAGAATATAGATTCATGAAGTTAGAACTTGTCTACATAGGAAATGTGGTTGCATATGAAATTCACTCCAACTTTAGGAAGTGACCAGAGCTCCAGAATGTCTTACAACCATCATTTGATTGTCATATCAATGGTGTAGCAGTTACTTTCTCATTGCTGGGATAAGACACCTGACCACATCAGCTAATGGGAAGTAAGCGTTTATTCCAGTTTACAGTTTTGAATGGAAGTTTCTTCAGGGTGATAAAGTATGACAGGACTGAGAAGGAAGCCTAGGTCACATCTCCATATTAGGAGGAAGTAGTCTAAGTAGTTGACTTGGGTCTGCTCTATATTATCCCAAGCTCATTCCACGTGGCACCAGCATAGCTATAATACTCAATAAACTCAAAACTTTCCAAATTGCCACCAGCTGGGGACCAAGTATTCAAAACACATGAGCCTATGGTTGGGGGGGGTGCATTTTATTCAAACCACAGTAGAATGTGGGGCTTTTTAGATTACAGTGATTATGAGTCAATATTCTAGAACCAGGCTGTCTGGGCTCCAAATCCTGCCTTAACCTCTTACCAATGTGATTTTGAGCAAGGGAATGAATACCTGTGTTTCTCATCTAATAATAACAGCAGTAATCCTCATTACATGGGCTCATTGTGAGGCCTGTATGATTAACCTGAGAAAAGTGCTCAGAAGGGAACCTGATGTAAAGGAAATGCTATATTGCTATTATATCTAATTACTGATGCTTCTGCTGCTGCTACAAAATCTATAATTTATGTAGAGTAAAAGCTAGAGAGACTGCTTAGAGATACTGCATTTGGTAGTTTGATCCCTTCTCATGCTCTGATGATAGAGAGACTGTAATGTCATTGATTTTAGATACTAATGCTATGTACTTATCCTTAATGATGCTTCTTTTATCCCCACAGCCAGTCCCCACCTCCATGTACACCTTATGGTTTCTGCCTTAGGAGGAGAAAGGGGCATATAGAGGGGATGGCAGAAACACAGGCAAGATCCAAGCAAAATACAAAAACAAACAAAAAAATAAGATTAGAATTGAGTCCACATATTGGCAGGGTACACAATGCAGAGTCCTCAGACATAGGGCATCCCTGATGGAGGGGTGTCACTATGACTCAGGGTTGGCTACTATGCACCCAACATCCCATTACCTGCTCCTGGATCTCCACCTGCTGCCTATCCACCGGGGTCCTCTGGTCCACTTTGTGATACATTGCCTTTCACATTTAAAGTGCCAAACTTTATGTGTTTCATTGTTTTATATTTTCTTCAGCATATATTCATTATACAAAGTGTTGGGTCTCATAATGACATTTTTATTCAGGTATAGCATGTATTTTGACCACATGTACCCCCCATTATCCTATCTCAGTCACCTGACATTTCCTTTTCTGAAAATTTGTCCATTTTACATATATATGTATATATATGTATGTATGTGTGTATATATATTTGTGTTTGTATATATATATATATATATATATATATATATGGGTGTATCTACTCACATATACTTTTCTAGGTTTTACATATAACAAGAAATGTTTGTCTCTCTGAGTCAGGCTTATTTTTCTTAACATGATGAACTCATTCCTCTTGTTTACTTGAAGATGACATAATTTGTTCCCTTTATGACTGAATAAAATCCCATTGTGTATATACATGCCGTTTTCTTTTTTTATATATTATCAATTTGTTTGTTAATTTATTCTTCAGATCATCTGTCCTGTGAGAAAAAGGTAATATTTCGAAGTGCAAGAGAAAATGGGAAAAAGGTTTCTAATCAAATTTGTAGCTTTAGACTAACTGGTTGCATCAATACAAAAAGAATTCTAAGGAATATTACAGAAACATGTACAATTATGGCAAATCATTGTAATGAGATGCATATAATTAGAAGTTGAAGACGAGTGGTTATTTCTGAATTATACCCAGTGATCTTAATTTGCAACAGGTTTGTTATGTTTGTGAATTCTTTCCTGGAAATGGTCTTCAGGCACTCGTACATGACTATCAGTATGATATAACAAAGAAATAGCAAAGTTAAAGAAGTAAGCAGTAAGAAAACATTAGAACCATTATTCAGCTGAATTATATGGGTGTCAACATTTTAAATTTCATTAGCCAGTATTTTCTTGAATGTATTCACTCAAAACACTAAACTTATCAGCTGAGAAACTAGTACATCACCCTTACTCATCTGTTGATGGAAATCTCGATGGATTCCATTAGTTGACTGTTTTGAATACTGGCACAAGGAACATGGTTGTGCAGGTATCTATGTAGTATGCTGAGGTAGATTCCTTTGGGTATACAATCACAAGTGATATAGCTAGGCCATAGAGTTCTATATACATATACATATATATGTATATATATATTTGAGGTTTTGTCATGCTGATTTTCATAGTGACTGTACTAGGTGACCATCAGCAGTGGATAAGGCTTTGTCATTCCCGCATCTAGACAGCATTTGTTTGTTCTTACACTTATACTCATTCTGATTGTAATTTTGATGTGCATGTTCCCTGATTGCAAAAGGATGTTGAACATTTTCATGTATTCATTGACCATTTGTTTACATCCACTTGTTGACTGGATTATTTGGGTTTTGTTGTTTTAAATAATTATCTGGTCTAGGTTCATCCCTTGTCATACATATAGTTGGCAAAGATCTTTCCCATCCTGTAGGTTGTCTTTTCACTATGTTAATTGCTTCCTTCACTGTTCAGAAGCTTGGTAATTTCACGTTAATGCTATTTGTCAATTCTTGTACAAGCTATTGGAATCCTTTTCAGAAAGCCCTTGCCTATGCCTATCTCTTGATGTGCTTTCTCTGTGTTTTTCTCTAGCAATTTCAGTTCTTACATTACTATCGGTGATTCATTTTGATTTGAGTTTTATACAGGGTAAAATATAGGTTATCTAGTTTCTTTCTTATTTTGGAGGGAGTGTTTCAAGGTAAGGTCTTGCTCTAGCTCAGGCTGCCCTGGAATTCACTATGTAGTCTCAGGGTGGCCTCGAACTCACAGCGATCCTCCTGCCTGTGCCTCCCAGTGCTGGTATTAGATGCATGTACCACCATGCCCAGCCTCATTTTTTTTCAACCTATGAATATTCAGTTTTCCCAGCACCATTTGTTGAAGAAGCTGTTTTTTTCTTTTTTCCCTCCAGTGTGCTTTCTGACTCCTTTATCAGAAATCAAGTGGCTGCACATAGCTCTGTGGGTTTATTTCTGGGTGTCCACTGTTTTTTTTCCATTGGTCTATGTGTTTGTTTTTGAGTCAATACCATGGTGTTTTTACTATGCCGTGTGGTCAAACTGGAGTTCAGATATTGTGAGACCCAGCACTGTTCTGTTTTGCTCAAGATTGCCTTGGCAACCCAGGGTCTTCTTGCTATTGCATGAGAGGAAGCAGTGGCTTTTTCTTTCTGTGAAGAATGTTACTGGAATTTGGATGGAGATCACACTGAATCTGTATATCACTTTGGATAGCATGGTATTTTCACAGTGTTAATTCTGCCACTCCATGTTCATGGGGCATTGTTCTATTTTCTTGTATCTTCTTTCTCTCTCTCTCTCTTTCTCTCTCTCTCTCTCTCTCTCTCTCTCTCTCTCTCTCTCTCTCTCTCTCTCTCCAATGCTCAAAGTTTTCATTGTAGCGGACTTTCACCTCCATAGTTAGGCTTATTCTTGGATTTTTTTCTTTTTCTTTTTTTTTTTTGTTTTGAGTCTCTTGGCATTCCATCACCTATTCTTGGCTCTCCGGCCTATTCTGTGGAACATCACATTTTACATTTATAGAGCATTAAACATTATGCATTTGAATTAATTTATTTTCTGCCTCTTTCTGAGAAAGATATACAGAAACAAATTGAATTGTCTGCTATCCTAACAAGTGCTGATTGTCAAGGATAGACAAGCATTAACAGGATAAACTGAGAGGAAAGGCCGTTGCAGTGAGAGGAGAACCTGCAGCCAGACCTAGAGGAATGGGTAATGTGGGAAGTGCAGAGTAGATGTCGTGTTATTTTAGTACTGTTTTGAGTTCTGGAATCATCAGCACATTTGAGACCATATGGAGGAAACTCTGGCACAGGAAGGTTTCTATCTTCCCAGCATATACCCTACTATTTGGTAGTCTGCCTCAAACTCCCTGCTTTTCTCCCCTTCTCTCTTTACCATATGATCATGACTAGATAGTGTTCTGAATTTGGGGACATATTTATATATTTGAGAGACACTAGCAATACATTGGGAATAAGCTACTTAAGATTTTTTTGTACTTGTCTGCAGATTTCTCATAGACTCTCAAGATGGTTATGTAGTGATTGTGACCTCAGCCACAATCCCTGTGTACAGATTCTGACTCTGTTACTTACTTGCTGATTATGGATGGGGTCTGGCTATATAGCTCAGGCTGGCCTTGACTTTTCTATTTCTTGTATTTCTTGGCTTCATCCTCCCAATGGCTGGGATTACTGCAATTATGGATGTATGCTACCATGCTTGGACTTAGTTCTGTTTTCTTCATCTATGAAATGACATTGGAATAGGACATAAGTGAAGCTATATGTGAGATGTACCTACTATGTAGGAAGGTTTAACATTTTTATTAGTATATCCTTGTCTAATCAGGGAAAGCCAGAAACAAGTATGTTTCAGAGCCTTGGTGTATACTCACACTTACCCATGGCTACCTGCCAGAACCACCTGTCTGAAACCACTGATGGTAGAATGGTGTATATACATATTTTCCTGCACATGTATGCATAAGTATGTACTAATTTATAGTTAGGCACACTGAGAAATTAACAATATAATAATAAACGAGAATAACTCTAATAACCCAAATAATTTAAATTATTTTAGGATTTTTATATTTTCATATATTTAAACTACCGGTGATGACGCTATATCACACCATCCCTTCACACAAAGTTCTAATCAACACTGCATTTTCTCCACAGGTGAAAATCATCTGGTGAAGTTGTTTTATTACTTGTCGAGACCTAGATATTAATTTAGTTATTTCTGACAAAATATCCAGTCTCGGACTTGATATCAGTGCTACCAACCCAAGGTAGAAGCTTATTCTTTTCATGTAAAAATGAGTTACTAGTTTTTGAAGCTTGGAAGTAAAAATTATTAATATATCTTAGAATGTAGAATCCTTCAGATAGATTTATTTGGCTGGGAGATTAGAGTTCGGTGCAGTTCTGGGGCCTCATGCACGTAAGTCATTTACAACTGAGCTGCATCCCCCAGCTGGAATTCTGGCGTATTCATGTTAACATTATCATGCTGAAATACCTGAGAAGATGAGAAACACACAGTGCAATGAGGATAAGTGCTCATTTTCCCTTAATGTTATGAAAGCTTCATAATACATATGTTACTGCCCAGCTAGAAGTGTCTGCTGTTCCCAGTTGTTGAAATAATCCCACAGCACAAGAGGAAAGCAAACTGCCACATCCCACTGCGAGACAACTGGGAGGCTGAAGAGGAGAGTCTAGAAAAGACTCAAATATTGGTCTGCAAAGCAAAATAAAACATCTGGAGTTGTTCACACTCCAGGACAAGCATCCAGGGTGTTGAAGAAAGGGAAAGGAGCTCTTTTCTGAGATGACCCTTTGCATTCTGTCCACAAGGTAATATAGATTGTAGTGTTTTACATGGAAAATACATTAAAGGCTGTGGCTGAGAGATCTCCCTCAACTGGCTTCCGGGCATCTCTCTGGAAGACGAGATCTTCACGGAGATGTCTCTCACCTTCCCTGTTCACGATCTGCTGTCACCACCAGTCAGATGTCTCCTTGGTCACCTTCCCTTTCCATGCCTGCACAGCTGAGCCAAATTATACTGTGCTTTTGTCACTAGTGGGAGGTGAGACACATCTCAGACCCTGTCTTCCTGTGTTCCGGCACCCCATCCTTTTTCTCTCCTTTGAAAGATGCTATTTGATGACATTATATAAAATGCAGTAAATGCATACTAATAACATAACAATAGATGAGGTAGCATCAAAGAATATGAGGAAGGAAATGGAAAAGAAGCTTTTGGGAGTTATAATATATTCATTACCTTGATTGTGATAATGGTGTCATGTGCATACATATGTTGAATTTAAAAAAAATCTAAATTGTTTAAGTTAATTTATGTAGTATTATATAGAAATAAAACTGTTAAGTCGCAACAGGGTTTTACATAATATGACTGTCCCAATTGTCTGGGAAAATAAATTAACCATATGTTGACTTAACCATCTCTCAAGCCCCATACATTGAGGTTGGCCCTGGTTCCCTGGTGTGCAAATGGGGAAGCACCAAGGCCACAGCACCCAGAGAAGTAGAGGAATGCAGAACCCTTTCTCTTTGTCATTCACCAGCTTCGCCATTTTCTTCTTTTTTTTCCAGACCTATTAGTTCTGATTTTGCTTAATAAGCCTTCCCGTCTTTTAAATTTTTGTTTTTTTAAGAAATAATTTGAATGCCTTATAATTCACTGCTTTTGCAGTGCTGAGCTAAGCCCCAGCCCCTAATTTAGCACGGAATTGCTTAGGTTCCACGATAGGCATCAGGTTGTAAGTGCAGCAGGATTGAATTCCAGAACACTTATGTCACCCCAGAGCCACTATGCAATGCCCCCCACTCCCCACTTCCATCTGGTCTCCTGAAACTATCCATGTACTTTCTGTAGCTAAGGATTTGCCCATGTAAATTGAAATCTTATAATATATGACCCTGCATGTCAGACTTCCTTTCAGTGGAATATAGTCTTCAGCATCTTTCTATCTCCACCATGTTGAACCATGTTCACGGTTTTATTGTTTATAATGATTGAAGAGCCCATTATGGAGTGTAGCATATATTTTTACTTCATTATCAATCAGATGGAGTGGATTATTTCCATCATCTGTATCATAGCCGTGTTAGTGCACAGAGTAGGCACTTTCTTATTCTCTTGGAAATCACTGTTTCTGGGAAACTCTGCTAACACTCTGGATCTCCCCACTTTCCAGGTCATGTTAAACTCTCTCCTATATTTCCTTAGCACCCATATCTATCCTTGTGATGCCCCTTATAACACTGAATTATAATTGTCTGTTAACTTTATCTCCTCTGTCGGAGTGTGAACTTGTTGGAGAGGGTTCTAAAATATTTCCTGTCATATCCCCTACATTAACACAATGCTTCACACAGTTATGTTGTTCTCTCTCTCTCTCTCTCTCTCTCTCTCTCTCTCTCTCTCTCTCATAGGACTAGACTAGAGTTCGTAGCATTCTTATGTAAGCCCTGGACCATAGGAATGAGACAGTTTTTTTTAGGGTATTCTTTTTCTTAAATATTTTATTTATTCATTTTCAAGCAGAGAGAGAGAGAGAGAGAGAGAGAGAGCAAGAGCGAGCGAGAAAGAGAGAGAGAGAGAGAGAGAGAGAGAGAGAGAGAGAGCGAGAGCACCAGGGCCACCACCTGTGGGTCTGGCTTATGTTGGTCCAGGGGGAATTGAACCTGGGGCCTTAGGCACTGGAGGCAAGTGCCTTAACTGCTGAGCAATCTCTCCAGCCCTTTTTAGTGCGTTCTTTAGCTGATACATTACTTTAAGAGAGAAGACAGAATATTTTTAGCCCGTGTGTTTGACTTCCTAGAAAATTATATTTTTTTCCTGTTATACTAGGAAAGATGCCTGAGTGAATGTAAAAAATATAAACCAAATAACCATCATTATATTTTTAAATTCCTTTTTTAGATTGGGATATATTTGTTGTACAAAGTATGGGTTTATACTTCTTTGATCAAACATATCATATAATTTGACCACACTCACTTCTACCCTTTCTTTTCTACTCTTCCTTTTTTCTTTCCTTTTCCCCCAAAATTACATTTCACTGTGTGTTTGTGTATGTGTGTGTGTGTGTGTGTGTGTGTGTGTGTGTGAAATCTGGCTTAGTTATTTTAATATGATTATCTCTAATTCTGTTCACTTTCCTGAGAGGATATAACTTAATTCCTTATGGTAGAATAAAACTTTCATATGTACATGTATATATGTATATCTGTATGCCTTATCTGACGACAGATGCTCAGGAAATCCTTATTTGACTCTTAACAGCAAGGCTAGTGAAAATTTCTTGCTCCTTTTAAAAAGAATAATGCCAGTTACATATATTGAAAAATTGATTTAACATTTCTAAATATGGAGAAAAGTCAGTGCCCTGAATGAAGTCCATGGGTTTTAAAAACCTTGTTTGGGTCTGATGGCATTAGTTCTACGTTATCAGCGAACACTGGTCTAGAAGAGCCAGGCAGATCAGAGTCAGTCCTACAGAACAAGCTGGAAGCAGAATTAAACATAATTAAAGACTTAGAACATCGAATCAAAAAGTATATCCAAATTCAAGGTTGACTCATACTAAATTATAATGTCCTAGGTACCAGTATGGAGCAAAAGGCATGCTTAGTGAGTTCTCTCTACCTCAGAATGTATTTTTGTGATGAAAATTTGGATAATTTCTTTTTCTGTCATTTTTGATCCCATAGAGATTTGTTGTTTCAGTGTTTCAGCTATCTCCTATTTGGAAAAAGGTTACGATTGGACTAGATTGCCATTCCCTATGTGACAATGTTTCCAGTGTATTTCTGGGTGCTGTGTCCGGCCTTTCTGCTGTGCTCTCTACGTGCTTCTGGAATGAGGGAAGGGTCGGGTGGAGAGAAATGCTGTAAGTTGGACTCAGATCAGTGAGGCAGTCTCTGCTGGGCTTGGCAGCCACGCTTCTCGTGTTTCCCGATACGCGTGCGTGCTCTGTGACTTGGCCTTCCACTTGCGCTTCGATCATTCTTGTAAGATTTTTCTTCAGCTTCAGTATCAGACTTTAACTGTAAATGGGAGCCAGGAACAATACTGAATTTTTTTCAAAGTGTGATGTGCTTAGAGTGGATATTTTACTGTTGAGGTTAGATTGGCAAAGGTGTGTGGAAGGCATCTCACCGTTAGAGACAGAATACCTGTGGGGCTTTAGGAAATTGCTTCTCCAGAGTCCAGCTTTCCTTGTCTGTGAAGTTCATATATCCTTTCACTTATAGAGTTGTGATAATGAATGAATTTAATGGCATGAGAAAGAGTTGTGTTAAATTGTTCTGTTGGTGGGGGAGAGCAGTTCACTAGTTCCTATGATAAATATACAGATTTTATCAATTATTCTTTTAATATTAGGCAGGCGTTTAATTCTACTGATGTGCAGTTCAGGTATGACTGGTATCTGTAACTTTTTACGTTTCTGTATATAAATATGGTGGACCAGAAAACTTAGGAAGAAACTCTGAGCATATGTATCAATGTGGAAAATGCAGTGTGGTGCTCCTTGTGGTGCTTAGTGTGGTGCTCAGTGTGGTACTCAGTGTGGTAGCATAGATACTTAACTATTTTTACAAACGAATGGAACTAGTACAGATCCAATGTTATCTTATTTCTTGTGTTATGTAAGCCACACTAGATAACTGACAATTGTCCTTTAAAGTGCACGTGCAATGCACACTTGCTGAACCACAAGTCATGCACACACATGAAAAAGTTACCAGATAAGCGTACTGAGTCCATTCCTGTTATTATTGAAAAACTTAAATAGTTTAGGTCAGAAGTATAAAAAGTTAGTTTTATGTACACCTAATCCAGCTTCTACAAAATTGTGTCTAAAATGGGCATGGTGGCACACACCTTGAATCCCAGCACTCAGGAGGCAGAGGTAGGAGGCTTGCTGTGAGTTCAAGGCCACCCTGAGACAGAATGAATTCCAGGTCTGTCTTGGCTAGAGTGAGACCCTACTACAAAATGCTGAAAAAAAAAAGTTTATCACTACTGTTGCAGTTTTAAGCTGTTTTCTTTGAGTGTGCCAACATAAAGTCCCAACCCCTGGCTCTGCTCTCGGCTCTGCCCCTTGCTCCTCTGTAGCCCGAGGACTTTTCTTACCATCTAGGGGGTCTTTCCATCTGTGAAACCATACTATTTATCTTCCAGAGCTGCATGGATTAGCGAGTGTGTATTGAGAACAGCTTGTCAATAAATGTTATTTTCTTCTGAAGCTTTTGTCAGATTCCATCAGACAGTGTACATGTGCTATGTGACCATCTTTGTTTAAGGTCCAGCTGGTGGTAGCTGCAATCAGCAATGCCATGCTTCCTCTCATCTTCCCTTCTTAGTCCACCTGTTATCACACTCCCCTCTGGCTTCCCTGCATCGTCCCGTCTTCCCCCCTGTTTTTGTACTAAATAGACCAAACACCAGTACACATTGTACAAATATATACATTAGATTTTTGCTACAGGAGCCTTTTGGGTAAGGAATCCACACAGTATACTTTGCTTTCGTTTTGTTGCTCTGTTTTGAATCATTTTTAATGATTTGTTTTGTAAATTGATTATAACCCTAGCTGGTGCCCACTTCAAACCCCAAGGGCACAGCCATGGCTCTTGGGGATTCCTGCACAAAATCTTCCCTCTAAGGAAATACTGGTTCCAGATCCATGTGTTGGCCAGCTTTCCGTTGGTACGACAAAGTTCCTGAACCAATCAGCTGGTAAGGAGAAGTGATTTTCCTTGGCTCTGAGTTTCAGCCTGTGATCATTGGACCCTGTAGCTTTGAGTGTGTGCTCACACAGTCCCTGGTGAGGAGAGGGTGTCCTGGAAGAGACCTGTTGTCCCCAAGGAAGTTAGTAATCAAAGAGCAAAAGACAGGAAGTGGTTAAGAATCCTAGTATCCCCTCAAAGGCATGCCCACCCCAATGAACTAACTACTCCCAAGAGGCCCCCCCTTTTAAAAGATCTTGCACCTTCCAGCAGTGGAACAGGTTCGGAAATAAGCCTTTAACACGTGGGTCTTTGAAGGAACCCTGGATCTAAACTGTAGCTTCTGCCTGTCTGTTGGGGGCTCCATGGTTACATACAGTATGGGCCGTGTGGCCCAAACTCTGCACCCCTTAATTCTCTAACTGGACACAGGTATAGAGATTCCAGCTGTGTGCCCTGCTCTGGAGTGTACCATGTTTAGCCCACAAGTGCCTACTCTATATAGCTCAGAAGTCTGCAGTCTATTTTTAAATACTGAAAAAAAAAGTTCTTTTTGGTATTGGTCCAAACAATGTATATTTTGGTATGAGAAGCTCCGTCAAAAGACAATGCTTAGTTCCCTGGGAATAGAACGTTTTGTGTGTTTATTTTTTGTTTATTGAAGTGAAAATGGGGGTAGCGTGTTGAGGGTTTCAGTTACCACCTCTCCTCTTCCTCCCTAGCTTCTAGTCTCACATTCCTCCATCTCATCAAAACAGTTTCTTTGCACAGATTCCTCTTTTTCACTTTCCACCTTCTCATTTCTAAAAGAAAGGTTCTGTCTTTGGATGTCTACGTCTTGTTATAATGTTGAAGAAATGCTTTTAGAACGTTCCTGGATAGTTGAAAATATCCCCTTCTGCTTCAGCTTCCCATTTCCTGCTGTCATTCTGGCCTCAGGCTGGGGTGAAAAGTTCATTGTCCCAAAGTGCCATTTTGGTCAGAATCATGTGCTGAGGAGCCTCGGAGGGCCAGTCACGGTCACTCCCATGGACGTGACTCTTTGGAGGAGTCTCTCTCACTTCTGCTTCTGTTCACACTTGAGCTCTGGTTGTGACCTGTGGTTGGTGATGAGTGTGTGACACTCAGGAATCTTCCAGGAACTCAGTACAATCTACCTCAGTGTTTTCAAATGGAAACTTATGGCCCATTGATAACTTCTGCACTCAGTTCAGTAGCCAGAGATCAGCCCTTAAATATGAAATCGGAGAGAAAGAAAACACGAGCAGTGTGCCCAACGTGTACTTAGAATGGGTGATCTCGTAAGATGCATGCACACGCACACACCCCTGTGCACACTCTCCTAGGTCCCTGTTTGTGTGTGTGCATGCTGGAAAGCACACAACCCTTCACTGTCTTGGCACTGGTCAGGGTGCAGATTACAGAGAAGTTATAGCTCCTTTCATTTCTTTTAGTTGCTTGTGTGTGTGTGTGTGTGTGTGTGTGTGTGTGTGTGTGTGTGTGCATATATGCGCCTGTGTATGTGCAGGTGTGTGCGAGCTTTGCGCATGTGCGTGGAGGTCAGAGCAGATCTTCAGGTACTCTTACTCATCTGTGTACCTCTTGGCAGTGTGTAGTTTGTTAGGATAGCCAGCCCCAGTGATTCTGTCTCTCCCCTCCCTTGGCTCTCCCATTATACACTTTGGACTGGAGTTACAAGGGTGTGTGGCCGTGCCCAGCTCTTTTGTACATGGGTTATTGGAAGTCAAACTTGGATGGTCTCAGGCCCTCCCCAAACACTCCCAGACCCTCATATTTAAGAGGCAAACACTCTTAATCATGGAGCCATCATCAGCCCTTAATTGTATTTTTAATTTATATAAATATGAGCTATACATTCCATCTGATCTTTTGTATTTGTGCATATGGAAGTCAGAGGAAAACCTTGGGTGTTACCCTCATCTTGAGACAGGGTCCCTCAATTGCCTGGAGCTTACCAATTAGGCTAGAATGGCTAGCCAGTGAGCTGTAGGGATCGCCTTTTCTCTGCCTCCATAGTACTGGGACTGTGGGTGCATGTGCCCCACCTGGCATTTTTACATGGGTACTAGGAATTGAACTGAGGTCCTCATGTTTGCAAGGTAAGCATGTTACTGATCATGCCATCACATTGACCCCTCAGCATTATATTTTACATTATGAATTACTGTGATGAATATCACATTTGTTACATTCAACTGTTTATAATGTTACTCATTTTATTTATATTCTCCCCCCAGGGATGGATACCCCCATTGTCTCCATGTTATTTCATGACAAACACAGCTGCTATAAAAACATTCAGTCATGTTCTTACCAGAAAATACCAAGAAGAATTTATCTGGAATTGGCACTAATAGATGTGCTGTGTCGTAGGGCACATGGACGTGTGTATTCCTGTATGTGATGTAACTTCATAACGTGCTCTCTGATCACATCCATGACTCATCAGACCCCACCGGCAGCTTCAGTGCTTACCCAGATTCCCCCTAGCTCTTAGCATTTTTACTTCCCCTGCTGATTTATAGGCATCCTTTGTATATTCCAGGTAGGCCCTGGTTGATTCTTAGATACAACAAGTATTCTCTCATTCTGGCATTTTTTTCTAGTAACATTGTTTATTCTATTTTTTTATTGAACAGAAATCTTCAATTTGGATATAGTTTAGTTCATTGACATTTTTTCTTTAAGTTGGGTATAATATATTATTCCCATTTTTTTATATAACGTGTTTTCTCAGCTATATCTGGATCTTAAGGTGGATGATAAATTTTATTTCAAAAAGCAACTCAAAAAAAGAAACTGCCTGTCTCTCCATTCAGTCAATCATGGTTCATGTATTTTTAAATAGCTCAAATTATTCATCATAGAGATATAGCTGATCATAGTATAGATGCTGAATGACCCCAAAGGCCCAAGTTTCAAAGGCTTGGTCTCTAACTCCGTGCCATTGGGAGCTGGAATCTTTAGAAGCTGTGGCCTGATAGGAGAGCCTTCTGTCACTGACCACTTGCCCTTGAAGGTGGTTATTGGACTTTAATCCCACCTCTTCCTGTTTTGCATCTGGGCTATGAGGTGAGCTGTTTTGCTCTGTCACATACTTTTACTGTGATGTGTTTCCTTGCTAACCATTAGTGGTCTGGAACCTCCAAACCCGTGAGCCTCAAATACAACTTTTCTAAATGGATTTTTCTCAGACATTTTGTTATAGCAGCAGAAAACGAGCTAACCCAGGTTTTCGTCTTAACACTTGGAGCCAATACAGAACAAAAGCATTAAATGCATGTAATCCATGAAGTGGTTCTAGCATAGCTACAGAATTGAGGAGCTAGTATTTCTCATGGTCATAGTGTTCTTTGAGCATTGATTATTCTGTGAGAAAGTATCTTCATATCAGATGCTTCAATGCCATAATTAAAAAAAAAACCTACTTTATCATGGGGGTAAAATGACTCATTTAAGATTACTGAGAGTGGGAGAACCTTGACTTGAAGTCATAATTTCTAACTGCTAGTCAACATATGACACCCCAGGAACTCTGCATCTCTGATGGTTTGGCTCTTGGTATATGCCCTGCTCTGGTAATTAACGTGAAAGCTTGAGTAGGGCTTTAAAGGAATCTGATACTTTTCTCACTGCCGATCACAGAAAGAACGATTGACCTGCCAAAACCATAGAGAGAAAGGTAAAGAAACCTCATGAGCAGCTTGCTGTTTCTTGTGCATGCTTGTGTTTGGGCTTATTTTCAGCAATTCTGTCCTAATGCAGTCTAGCTGTCGGTGACAGTGACTTCAAAGAAATATATACAGTAGTACTCGCACAGGCAATCATCACACATTAGCGTGCTGATGAAGTGTTAGAGCGCTAAGGATGCCTAGCACACTCTGCTGGGAAAGGATCCTCTCTCCTTTCAGTCAGCCAGACTCCACAGTCTGAAGAGGAGGCAGCTCTCATTGACAGGTGGCGTCTCTTCCTTATTGATGCTGTTCTTCCCTCTTCCCACAGGCATGCTGAAACATGGTTTTAGCTCTCTTTAAGCCCCCCCCATAAGTTGGTTTGGGACAGGAATGAGTTCTCTTCCCTTTTTTAGAAAGACAGTAGAGCCCAGAGGGAATAGTTATGAGACTAATCCCTGTTTTAATGACATCAATTGAATAACATTAAAAAGTCAAAGCCTACATGATTTCATAGCATTTTAACTCTATGCATTTGAATCTAAATAACCTGGCATTTTGCTCATCATTTTGAGTATGTCTGTGCAGTAGGGCCATTAACTTAGAGCTACATTCATCATGCAAACCTGTGCGGGCGAGTGTGTTTTTGAGTGTGTGTGTGTGTGTGTGTGTGTGTATCTAGCTGCATGGGAGGGACAGAGAGAACTTTGTGTTTCCTGAAGCTTGGACAGATACTGATCTGCTCTTACAGCTTCATAAGATGACACAGAAATACGCTTCAATTACCACATGGCTGAGTGAGTTGTCCCAATGCATGTCATAAGGCCGAGACTCTTTTGAATTTCAGTTTCATATTTCTCCCCACCTGTCAAGAAGGTTTTTTTTTTGCACAGTTGTTCCATGCATGACCCTGTCATCTAAATATCCAAAGTTCACTGTCTAAAGCTAACACATAGACCTACTTTGGAATTCTCTTTCTTGAACTGTTTCCAGGACCTTTCCAGGTTCAGAGAAAAATTCCACTTCAAGACTAAGCCTTACTGTGTCACTCGGCATATGTCCCCGTCCTGCTTTCCTGCCACTTTCCTCCACACAGGCTTTGTCATTCTACTGTCCCTTAGGCCATCTCCTCCCACACTCCTGTACATACCTGTCTCAACTCTGCTGTCACATGTGACCACTTATTAAAACCAAAATCCAATAGGAACTAGGGATGCGTCTCAGTGGCTCAAGGGCTTGTTGCTGAAGCTGTGGTACCGGAGTTCCATCCTCAGTCCTCATGTAAAAATCAAAGCCAGAAGCTGTGCCTGGCTCTGTAATCCCAGCACACTGATGCTGAAAGCAAGATGGGAGTTAGAGGAACAGGAGAATTTTCCAGAAACTGGTGGTGAGCAAAACAAAAAGCAGAGAGATTCCAAGGTGAGAAACCCTGGCTTATCTCAAATGAGGTAGGCAGGAGAGGGCTGACCTGAAAGACGTCCTATGACTTTCTCATGGGCATCATGGCACATGTGTACCCACACTCGCATGCACACATACACATGCTAAAATAAATAATAAGAAGTAACCATTTATCATCTGCCCATGTTGAGTACCTACTTTATGTCTAGGAACCTGCCTCTATTCCCTGCCTATTCATCATAGGTAATACCAAACAACTCAGACCCCTTGGGAAGGTTCAGGGGAAGTCACACAGGGGGAGCACTTAAAATAAAATGGGAAAACATTTTGTGTCTCCCTTTCGGTTCTTTGGGCATTGATTTCATCATTTTTAAAAATTAATATCTTTATTATGAATTGTTTTTATATTTATATATATTGTAATTTATTAAAATTATATATATTGTATGAGCAAATCTTGAGAAACATAGCCATCCTCTCCTTGACATAAGTCCGGAAGCTTTTCTTTTTTTCCTTCATTCCAGGTTTCACCTTCTCTGATTACACAGTAGCCTCGTCCACCCTGCATATTCACTATTCTGCATGGTTTTGTCTTTTTAACTTCTTTATCTCTGACATATTTTTATTTTCTAGCTCTTTAAATCCTTTGGTTTAGGCTGGCGACATGAATCAGTGGGTAAAATGCTTTCTGCGTAAGCATTAGGAACTGGACTTGGATTCCCAGCACTCATGTAAAAATCCCTGTAATCCCAGCACCCTGGAAGTAGAGAAGGACTCTCAGGCTCACTAGCTGGGGAGTCTAGCTTGATTGGTGAGAAAGCTAGGTACAGCAACAGACCTTGTTTCAAAGAAGAAGTTCAACCTCTAGCCTCAACGTGAAGGCACACGTGTGTGTACACACACTGCACACACATGTGAGCCCATACACATATTAACACACACACATACACGCACACATGTAAGAAAAAAATCTGTCCATGTTTTCACTTCTGTGTTAGAAAGTAAGAAAGCTCTATAATTGCCAGAGCCCTGGCTCTGATGTTTGGAACCTCAGTCTGGCAGGAATGAGGATGCCTGGTACACTTAATCTAAACTTTCTAGTCGGAAAATCGGCCTTCCTCCACAGAGGCACTGAGTGAGCACCTGGCCTTCCTCCTCAGAGACAGTGAGTGAGTCCTTAGCCTTCCTCCTCAGAGGCAGTGAGTGAGTCCTTAGCCTTCATTCTCAGATCCAGGGAGCCCATTCATCATTTATAGTAGCCACAGTAGAAAGCAGATGTAGATTGAACTATGGTGATGGCCTTACTTCCAGTCCTGACTCTGTCATGATCCATATAGATGTATCAATGATGTCACAGACTTCTGACATCATTGATGGAGCTCTGTTGCCATGCCTTCTTTGCCATAATAGACTGTATCTCCTAAAC
Organism: Zapus hudsonius; assembly: GCA_004024765.1. Lineage (NCBI taxonomy): Eukaryota > Metazoa > Chordata > Mammalia > Rodentia > Dipodidae > Zapus > Zapus hudsonius. The sequence continues at coordinate 22,025 of PVHP010002765.1, read as the reverse complement.
TGGGAGCAAAAATAAGCCCTTCCTTAAGTTACTTTGGTACTTGACATAGTGAGGAGGATGGTAACTCAGCACTGTGACAGGTGATTGTGTTTCCCACTGAGAGGGGTGACCCTAGCAGTGAACGAGTAGGTACAAAGACCTAGCATTCCCAATCACCAAAAGTTTCCTTTCTAGGACAATCCATTCCATTCCAGTCTTGACTTGCTTTTCTATTTCCTTTTTCCGCTGGTAGTCATCTTTAGGTTAGTGCATCGGGCTTCCCACATTGTTTGAGAGCACAGTAAGGAAAGATTCCCTTCCCTTCCTTCTGGCCTGGCCTCTTTCTTTCTTCTCTTCCCCTCCCCCTTTTCTTCCATTTTGCTTTCTCCTCTTGTTAAAGTCAGCCACACTTTTCTGGGATGAATCTCCAAACCAGGCACAGTTTATGGGAGGAAACGATTTATTGAAGCCACAGATCCAGGGGAAGTTCCACAATGGTGAAAGAAGCTGGTCCTTTTTCACAGGTCCAAGCTGAGAAAGGAACCCATTACCAGCACCACACACACAATAGCAAACAGGTGGTGGGGAGTAGATTTTTCTCCCCCTTTATATAGCCTTCGGGTGGGGTCTTGATACCCTATCCCAGACTTGTTGGCTTCCCAAGTTTCTAGAATTTCCTTCCTGTACTTTCCCTGCCCCCCAGGAAGGGATGTTTATTTTTAGCTTCCCTGAGCTTCCTTATATCTTGCCCCTACTGAGAGGCCTGCCTTCCTGTGAACATCCTCAGAGACCCACCCCAAGATTACTAAAAAGGTCAAGTTGACAACAAAATTTAACCATCACATCTCTTCTCTTTAATTCTGTCCCTCTCCTCTTCCCTTTCTTCCTCTCCTTTATCCTTTTCCTTCCTTTCTTCCATCTCCCTCCCTCTCTCCCTCCCTCCCTCTTGTCTTCTTTTCTCAATAATCTCTGCTGCCAAACAAAACCTAATACCTGACAATATGTGAAGATAGGGAAATAGCATGTCTTTCTGAGTCAGAAAAACTGTAGGGATGAACTGGTTATTTCTTTCTCTCTGTGTTAAAGTCAGTAGTGTCCTGAATATCAAGGACCAAACAAGATTCATCAGAGTCCTTCTTGTTTTATATGAAAAAGAAGTATTTTTATACTGAGTAATAGGAGAGTGCCTGTCATTTTTTTTTCTTCATCAAGTGAGGTAAAAATGAGGTGGTGGTTGCTTTAAGCTTTTATTACTTAGTATAACCAATGACAATTTCATGGTATTATGGGTAGAAAAAAACATTTATTGTTTGTTTTCTGTATGCAGAACATTCTCTCCATGTCTAACATTAGGTCATTTTTATCCCCTCTTTTCTAAGGAACAAACTAAAATTTAGCTGGATTAGACATCCTTGTGGTCATAGAGAGAAGAGCTATAGAGCTGTCGTCCAGTTGTACCTGTCTAACCAGTAATCCTGGGCTCTTTCCATTGCACTGATTTCTACAAATGCCACCATTTTTGTCTGAAGTGTTATTTACAGTCTTCAGCATTTCTGTCATTCTTAGTGAATAGTACATGTGCTGATACCCACTACCAGATCTTTTCTGGTGTTATGACTTAATTAAATGTTGAATAATAACGAAGGCACACTTCTATAGGAAGTGTGAAAACACTGTTTACACCTGACAAAACCAGCTCACTGTTGTGTCTATCAAGGTATAAGAATGCAAATTGTAACGTGCTAGACACAAGCGTTTTCTATTATCTCATTCTTAAATTTAAGGGCAAACAATGCCACAGAGTGAAATGAATAATCTTCAATCATGCGTCTCCTTCCTACATACTCATGGAGTAACCCAATTCCCATTTGAAAACAATTCCATGATTTTTTTTCTTGGATCTTAATATTACTTGCAAAATACTCCAATTTATGGAAAATCAAATATATTTTAAGTGGGGCTGGAGAGATGGCTCAGCGGTTAAGGCACTTTCCTCCAGTGCTTAAGGCCCTGGGTTTAATTTCCCAGTACCCACGTATGCCAGACCCACAAGGTGGTGGCCCTGGTGTATTCTCTCTCTCTCTCTCTCTCTCTCTCTCTCTCTCTCTCTTTCTCTCTCTACCTATCTATCTTTCTGCTTGAAAATGAATAAATAAAATAGTAAAAAAAAGAAAAAAACAGTCTCAATTGTTCTTTAAAAAAATTTTAAAAATGTATTTTAAGTACAAGCCTCTTTAGACCGATGATTTCTCTTACCTTTTACTTAGTGTGGTAGTCAGGTTTCTTGTCACTCTGATAAGACCCCTGAATGAAGCTCCTTGATGGAGGGAGGATTTACTTTGGTTCACAGTTTGAGAGGGTTCAGTTCATCATGGCAGGAAAGGGATGGGGCAGGCGACTCACCACCGCTTATGCACTTGACAGCTGGAGTTTAAAGCTGTTTATGTGATTCTCAGTTGGTCAGGAATCAGAGTTCTCCAGCCAGAACTGGGCATGTCTATAACCCTTAATACTTACCACCCGTGACCCACTTACTCCAGCCAGACCCCCCTCTCCCAAGGTTCCACAACTTTCTAACACCTCACCAGCGAGCAGGTAAGTATGCAAAAACATGAGCTGGTGTGGGACACTTCACATCTATATGTAATACCTTGGTAGCTACCTTGGAAATATTGAGAGATCATTGCATACTTGGTCTGTTATGATTAAATTATAGTTCTTGTCCCAAAATTATTCTTTCCATTCAAGATTTTAAACTATTCAGAGCTGCCTGAGTTACTCCCTGTTTGCTAAGACAACATACCTGACCAGAAGCAGCTTATGGAAGGAAAGGGGTTATTTTAGCTTACAGGTTCCAGGGAAGTGTCTACGTGAGGGAGAAAGCAGGAGACAGTATCTGTATTCACATCAGTGGTGAAGAACAAAAAAAAAGTACAAAAGCACCAATCAGGGATAGACGAAAGAACCCAAGGCCCACCCCCAGCAACATACCTTCTCTGGCAAGACTCCAGCTGCTACAGGCTCCACAAACAATGTCACAAACTGGGGATTAAGTGTTCACACACATGAATCTATGGGGAACATTTTACATTTAAATCATTTAATAACATTTAAAACATTTAATAACATTTTAATTACATTTAAAATGTGGAGGCTGAGGATTAAACCTTGGATCTTATAAAATGCTAAACAAATGCTATGCCTCTGAGATACACTCCAAGACTCAATAGTGACTTAGATTCCTAGGGCTTTTGTAGCTAATGTAGTTGTCACTTCTGGTGTGTTACAGCTTAAATTTGAAATGAAACATATTAACAATCGACTAAAATGTCAGATCCTCAATTGTGTCTGTCCAGTTTCAAATGTTTAGTAGCCTCATGCTGGGACAGCCAGGTTGAGGAAGCTTAGATATAAAGCCTTTCCATCACTGCGGAAACTTGTAATGGACAACAGTGATCCAGGCTCATTTTAATAATCTGATTTTAATAATCTGTTTTGAGTTAAAGTATTACAGTTCCATTTTTTTTTCATAGTAGGGAGCTAAATCTTATAGCTGGAAGAGAACATGATATGCATACTGGGTTTGGAAGCTCTCAGAGAAATGCACATCACAATTTTGGCCTTCATGTCTATTAGATAGATAGACTGTTAGAGACACTTACTGCACCACTGTTTTGTGTGGCTGAAACTTGGGGAGTGAGTCTATAAGCAGCAGCCATAAACTCACTATTTGAGTATAAAATGGCCACGCAGGCATCTTAAGTTGCAGAACTGCTTCTGTCAAATGACTTTGTAATCAGGGATAGTCCCACAGAAATTCCCCCTTGAAGGCCTTAGGGAGGCAGCTCAGCCGCCTGTCTGGTGGCTGTCTGTCCAAGTTCCTCAAGGCAAAGAACGGAGACAAAGGCTCCTTGTTTCTGGCAGCTTTGTTGAATGCATTCAGTACCACGTTTTGAATAATTTGTTTAACTAGAGATATTTTGCACAGTGAATACAGTTTCTTTGGTATGAAATTTAATTCTCACTGTATCTTCAGCATCATTTTAACACTTGCCAGATTTGTATATGTGCTATCCAGCTCTGGGTCCAAATCCAAGTGCCGGTGCTTGTTGCAAAAACAAACCGAAGTCCTGTCTCAGCTTTGCCTGCTGACTTGTCTCAGCACAGCTGTGAAGCACAGACACTAGAGAAGTCTGCAAACCTGCCGAAGGTGATTAAATGTCCTTTTCATCTCACTCTTTCCAAGCATTCAAAATTGACCAGTTATCTCTCATGTTCTGGTTTAGTTTTTCTTTTCACTCATTGCCAAACAAGTTGGAACAATGGAATGAAAGTGGATTTGGTCCTTGCCTTCCTTCTACCTTGCTTGAGGCAAGGTCCCTTGTTGGATGCTGTAGACACAAAGCTAGCTGGCCCATGATCACCAGGGGATCTCCTTTCTCTGCCTCTCCATCTGGCTGCAGGTGCATTATAGCCTTCCAACTCAGGTCAGCACACTTGCCTAGCAAGCACTTGTCCCTAGCCCCTCTCTCTGATTATTCTTTCAAATCTTTCTGTGATTACAAATACCATCATATAAAGTCATGACCTATATGTATGCATTTTAATAAGAAGCTGTTCTGTTTGAGTCAAAGCCTCACTCTCTAGTCTAGGCTAGCCTGGAACTCAATCTAGAGCCCATATTCAAACTTGTGAGCCTCCTGCTTCCGTTTTCATTATAGACACGAGTCACCATGCAAAACAGATTTGTTTTCTTTATCGGACACCCTGCATGTCATAAGCACGGTACCTCACAGGGCCTCAGCAGCCCGCTGGTGTGAGAGCAGCAGCTAGCTTGTGGTGAGCACCTCGGATACCATGTCATCTCCTGGTTCTCTTTCTTCCACATTCCACTGTCAGCTGCCCTGGTTGGGCTGGGACTAGAATGTTCCTGTAGTCAATCAAAAGTGCCTATCTATCTGAGAGTCAGTCCAGCATATGATTTCATCTCCTTTGCTGCCATGAAAGCTTTCTCTCTTTAAATTATACCCTCACTCACTGCGCTCTCCATGCTTGAAGTGGAATCCTCGGAAAGGGACAGTGGTGTGATTTTTAAGTTACTTTGGAGTTTCAGTGAGTCTGTCATCTCTGCTCACTTCCCTTCTCTAAATGATTCACTAAGACTTGAGCAGCAATGGAGCTACTTTTCCCGAAGAAAGGGGAGGAAAGTATTTAGTTTGTAAGATGCTATCTTAAAAAAAAAACACACACACTTCTTTTTTTATTGGAAACATAGAATAGACATGAAAAAATGGAGGACTCCCAGGTTTCAAAGAAGCAGCTGGCCTTACATGAGGCTGAAGTGCTTTTATCATATTAGGGCTAATTGGATTCAGTGAAGGGGAGGAAGACCAAAACATTGCCTACGTTATTTCAGCAGCATGGTTAAAGTTCTAGATCCTTCCATGGAAAAGGAAGCTGGGTGGATTGTAAAGGTGGAATGGAAGGAGAATTATGGGTCAAGTTTGGTTCTTTGTCCCTACTTAGCAAACTCTGTGTATTTCTCTTTTCTATCTTTCTTTCTCTTGGTTTTCTCATCTTCCCTTCTGGCCGAGCACTTTCTGGTACACACTGCCACATGTTTGAAGGCCCCGTGACAGGAACGAGCTGATGGCAGTCCCTCAGTTCTACTGAAGTGGGTGGCCTGGGAGCTGGGACGGAACAGCTGCAGAGGAGTCATTGAACTTGTGTCATTTATAAATTATTTCCCATGCCATCTGGAGCAAGGATGGTGCCATGGCTCAGAGAGATGCTGGGTGGGGTGTGTTCGTACCCTGTGCTTTTATGGAGCATGCTCACTACCACATTTGGCTCAGCTTGTCAAATCCGTATTTGCTTAGAGAGCGAAGATTATGAATGCATTTCAGTGATTTCTTTACATGTGCCTGACATTCTTTCCTCCCTCATTCTCTCCCTTCTAGTGACTCCATCCTTCCTGCTGAGTTACAGTGGAAAACATCCATTGCAGAGTCTCCATGAAGCTTCCTGTTAGATGACATCATCAGAAAATCCTTCTCACATTGCCCAAGAGGCTCCTGTCTGGATGTGATGTTGTCTTAGTGGGCGTGACACAGGCCATAAACTCTGGGTCTGAGATGCTTTCATGGAATGCTAAAGGCGAGGGAGCTGTGCACATGTCTGCACGGCTGGCACCGGGAGGGAGTTCCGTTCACCTGCAGCTTCTTGCTGGCTGGCAGAGAGGCTCTGGCTGGCTCCACCAGGCACCAGCAGGAGGGATTTGAACAGCTCCAGTGTAAGCTGTCAGATGACAGCTCATGGAAACACACCAGCCTTGGGTGGTGTTGATTTAACCAATTCCTCGCTTCAGCCCCTCTGTGCAGCTGCTTTACCTTGGACGTCCCTCATGGAAGCTGGGAACAGGAAAAGTGGGAAGAGTCAGAAATAGAAGGCGAGAGTATGTGCTGAAATGAGAAATGCCAAGCATGGCATCTGACAGAAAGAGGGGCTTTTGTAAAAGTTCTGAAGATAAAACATTGTGAGGGGGGGGGAAAAACCCCTTCAGGCAGTGTGAATTAGTCAGAAAGAAGGAATCTTGATATAAAAGTCAAACCAAGCATATCCTCTCTGAGTGCCAGAGGGCATGTACACTTTTACAAGTTGAGAAGAGTTGGCACAGTGAGTGGAGCATATGTTTAGATCTGGATTTCCTAAGCTATTTGGAGAATCGTTCCTCGTTTGCATTGCTTTGGTAGGCTGCCTTTACCCTCTATGTGCTTGGCTTGGATGGAGTGTCCCTTTCCTGGGATCTTGCAGATGTGAGTTTGGTGGCACTGGGTCAGAATGAGACAAGGGACAGATCCCTTGGGAGGGCTTAGGAGGACTCATAGGTCCTGGGTGCTCCATGCCACCAGACTCCCACATCTAGCTCCAGACGCTGGGAGGAGAGAAGAGAGATGCTACTTTCAGAGCTTCTGTGAACCGGGACGGCAAGGAAGGACAGGTCTCTGGCCAGGGGAAATGCCACCATTTGCAGGTCTTTGTTTCAGAAAGGTTCTTGTGTTTTCCATATTGTAATCCAAGGAATGACACACCTTTACTGGCTGTGACCACTGTGGTTGGAGAGTCAGAATAATATAATTCTAAGAAGAAAAACACGCATCTGTTTGTTGAGAGATGTGGAGAATATTCTTTTACAATTATGAATGACTCTTAACTGAATTCTGAAATTTGGAATTCTGCATTTCAGGAACTCTTCTATTTTCTTGGTCATTGCTATGGTCTTAAAATATGTTCGCTTTACCATCTATCCTCGTACTGGAATAATGGACTCCTAGGGTGAGAGAGGACCTTAAATGTCACATCACATAGGTGAATCCTTTTACCCACATGGGTTATGGCCGTCAAAGAGAAGCGGGAACAATAATCCTTTCTAGTCTAAATTTATAGTGCGGCTTGGAGGGGTTAGTGGAATTTATCATCTCATAAATTATATTGAGTTGTGTGTCTCAGAACATCCATGGACAAAATGATACCTTTATGGACACACTGGGACTCTAACTGAAGTTAGATAATGCCCCTTGCTTCTCTCTCTCTCTAGTCTACCCATAGTTTTTCCTGTTCTAAGTTTTGGTCAAAATGGAAAGACATAAAACTTGAGGTTAAATTCCAGTTCTGCTTCTTGCTTTCTTACATCAAATAAGTCATTTTGCTGTGACAAATCTCAGTTTCCTTTTTTGTAAAATGGGAAATAAAATCTGACTCCATTATTGAGTAGTATTGAAGGTACCTGCACGAGCTGGTTTTTAGGCAAGAAGAATAGCCTGTCATACAAATTATTGTTTTTCTTCAGTATCCTGATATCCTAGAAGTGTAACGAATATTTGTTCTTTGTCTGAATTCAGGTCATTGGTTTAAAACATAGTGAAGTAGGAGCAAGGACACATTTTGCCTCTGGGGACCTTCTGTAGAGTGGCTTTGACTGGACATTGACTACCCTTTGGCTTATCTGTATATTAGCCTCACTCACTGCTCTCACATTCAGCTTGGACTTTACATCTTGTCCTTTAGATTTCAGATTCCTTACTCTTGTTCAAATACATTATGTCTTCTCTGTTTCCTGGATCTGCCACGCTGTTGGTATTATCCAGGAGGAAGGGAGGTTGATCTGGTCCTTGTAAACCCCCACTGTGAGGAAGGCTGCTTGCTTCTCTGAGTTGTCTCAGTTCCTTGTTTTAGTCCTCTGGGTGTCAACAGCAGAAGTACTGGTGTTGTGGAATATTGGGGGTCTCTTCCCTTTGGATTTTCTTTTCTTTTCTTTTTTTAAGTGGGAACGTTATTTTTCTCATCTTCAGTCTTCTGGCTTAAGTGCTTTTTCTCCATTAGTATTCACAAGAAAGAAAGTTCAAGGGCTTGGGAGATGGCTCAGGTTTGCATTTCGAGCACAAGGGCCTGACTTAGATCCCCAAATGAAATGTTCGGTGTGGTGGTATGCGCTTTAATGCTAGTGCCATGGAGGTGGGTACAGGTAGATGCCTGGAGCTGGTTGGCCAGTCAGTCAAGCGTAATCGGTGATTTAAGGCCACTAGCGATTCTGTCTCAAAGGATGTGGACATGGATGGAATTCCTGAGAAGTATACTCGAGGTGGTTTGCTGGCCTTCACACATATGCAGATGCAACCCTCATAATATGCACACTCATGAACACACACACAAACATGTAAAAAATACAGGAAATTGAAGGCATATTAATTTGGGGGATGAAGTGTGTTGAAGGATGTGTGTACACACATGCGTGCCTCATGTGCTCATGTGTGAAGGAAGGCAGAGGAGAATGTCCCGGGTTCTTCTCGAGCACTCATCGGTATGTTTTTATTAAACCTGGAGCTGCTGTTTTTAGTTAGACTGGCTAATTAGCAAGTCCCAGTGATGCTCCTGCCTCTGCACCCCTCAGGACTGGGATTACAGGCATGTGTGGCCAATCACAGCTTAGTATGTGTGTGCTGGGGATTTAACACAGGCAGTGTCTGGCCCTCTCAGGACTTCAGACTTGCATGGCAACCACTCTTACCCACTAAGCATTCCCTTTAGCTCTGAAAACTTTGAGTCCAAGTGGTTTACATTGCCATTTTGAGGGCTCACCTCATCCTTGCTGAAGACGCCAAATACTTAGCTGCTGTGTTCACGATTGTAACTTCATCATCGTTAAAATCCCTGTACTGGGGAGACCCTTACAGTGTGTTCTGCTATATTGTAAATGCATTGTAAAATCCAGTGTTGCTTTTAGTTCCCTCAAGAAAATAAAACCAACAACATAATAAGCCAATGTATCATCAAAGGACATCTGATTATAATTTTATTGTTACAAAAAGATATTTGGTGACAAACGACTCAAGAAAACCCATTAAGTGCAATTTTTGCTATGTCCTGTTCAGTGTGAGCATGGTCCAAATGATACCATTTAAAATGAATTGCTCTTCAGGTTTGGTTCTAAGTAACAATACTAATGGCTGTTTAGTAGAAGAAATGCTGTATTTTGTGTTGCATGTCAGATGTCTGATATTTATTATCTTATATCGAACGCTACTCTGCACAGGAGGGATTTGTAAATTTTTGAAATGAGGAAACTGAGCCTTAGACGGCATCAGTAAAACATTTGAGCGTGGAGCTGGAATTCAAATTTGGGTCGCCTGACTTTCCCATTACATCACAGTGTAACTGTAAATGATGTTAGCCATTTGAAATTTAAGTTCCTTGCTTATTTATATTATGATGACCGAGTTGAGTGACTTCTGGCTGGAGCCCTGGCAGTGCAGATTGCTTTAATAAAGCTGTGTGCTCTAATACGTTGATTGCCGGGTTGAATCACATTAGACATTTCAGATGAGAGAACATTTCCCGGTGACTAAAGAGCCAACCTTATTCAATGTTGGCCATAGCTGGGAATTTCTCCTTATTTGTTACTAGTCAATGGTTCTTTCCCATGATGCTTCATCAATCAGAGCCTCACAGCTTCTTCTGGTAAGGAGGCTGTGCCAATAGAAACAGTCTTGTCTATCATTGTCAGGAATTGGTCTTAAAGATGGGTGAATCTAGAGCATAATAGGTAAAGATGGTCATGCTAAGGTCATAGCTTAGTTTCATGAAAACAAAACACTTGGTAATAAGATTTCAAATTCCACGTGTGGTGCTTTGAATTAGGTGTCTCCTGTAAACTCATATGTTTTGAATGCTCGGTTCCAGGTAGTATCCATTTGGGAGGTGTAGCCTTGCTGGAGAAGGTATGGGGGCTTAGGGGTTTATAGCTAGCTTCCCGTTGCCAGAACTTGCTCATTCTCTTGCTGCTGTTTTCCACCTGCTGCGGAAAGAGATGATGTCCAGTCTCTGCTCATGCCATGCTTTCAAAATCCCTGCCTTCACGAAGTTTCCCCCTAAAGACTATAAACCAAAATTAAAACATTCTTCATATCAGCTGCTTTTGGTAAGGTGCTTTGGCTCAGCAAGGAGAAGGTAATTACTACACCAGTAAGACAAAAGGCTGTAGCCCTCTTTTCTGTACCAAGGATCATTTTGTCTTTCTGTAGGGCTAGGAATATAGGTCAGTGATAGATAGGGTGTTTGCCTGTCTCCAGTGCAGGAGGCCTTATGTCCACTCTGCTTCCCAAGACTTGGTTTGGGATTGAAATCATTTTATTGTTTTATTTTATTTAAAAATATTTTAAAGGGGACTGCATAAGAATATCTAGTATAATGTCTAAAACATGGATAGAGCAGAGCTGCTACAGGAAGTTCTCTTTGCTGGTGCTGGTGCAGCTTTCTGTCAGAAGGACCAAAAGAATCTTTGGGTTTTTGAGACATTCTTAGGCTGCTCTTGAACTACCATTTCTGATTCCTGTGTGCTGGGATTACATAGGTGAACCATTCTGTGTGGCTCTTTAGGAGCTTGGAGAAGGAGAATTTTCAGTAACACAGGTCCTTGAGAGGAATGTTTGAACCAAGAACACAATCATACTAACAGCTCTGTGATCACAATCATAGCCTGATGCAGTCTGACAGCAAGCCCAGAAGTCTTATTTGAAAAGGTGATTGCTGACATGTGAATTCTTGCCTTGATTGTGGCCAAAATTAGTGCGTACTACCTCTTCAAAACTTAGGGAAATTCACTTTAAGGAGTTTGAAAAAAGGGCCTTAAATGTGTGTTCTGCTTAGCTGTGTGATGCAAGGTAGTCAGAAAAATGTATGCTCTTCAAGTTCATATTTATCCCCAGGCTGAAAAATTTTAAACCATTTTTAGCCCCTTCCGTCAAGGATACTGCTGGGATTTTTTGATTTATACAATTTATATTATGTAGGTCAAATCCTTCACTTAGAAACTCATCTAAATCAGGTTTATTTCTGAAGCTGGTGTTTAAGTAGCTTTGGAAAGAAATGTGCTTAACTAAATGATTTTCCCTAACATAAGAGAGTAAGCATTGAGTACTTCTGTTTTCATTTAAATTTTTTTCCCAATATTTTTTAGGTTATATATATAATCCATTACAGAAATATAAAAGACCCTTTCTATACTTGTTTTTCATGTAATGTATTTGGAATCACTGGGGAAAGTTTTATATTTTTATTATATGTAAACTAAGATATAAACCCTGTAGCTACAGTCTTTCTTTCTGGAAATTTCTTTTAAAAATGTTAAATACCAGTACAGTTCAGTTTGCCATAGGGTACTGATTTTATTTTTAGTGTGTGTGTGTGTGTGTGTGTGTGTGTGTGTGTGTGTCCATGCTTGTGCATTCCAGGGAGTACATATGGAGATCCGAGGACAACTTTGGTGTTGTGTTCACCTTTACCTTTGTTTAGACAGGGTCTCTTATTCTCCATCGCATTTGCCAGGCTAGCTGGCCCACAAGCTTCCAGAGGATTCCAATGCTCATGCTGCTATGTCTGGCTTTACTTGGGTGTTGGGGATCTGAAACCCCAGGACTCACTTTTTCCCTGAACTATCTTCCAGCCCTCTGTGGCAAGTTTCAAACTCTTCTCTTGACCTTATGATATCTCTCGTGACTTGATTTCTACAGGTAAAACAAGTGATTTGTATTTGATTTGGAATCTTTGTGGGAAGCTTTAAAGTATATATAAAATGGAGATATTTGTCTCATAGTCTTTTAGTACTTATGTCCCTAAAAATAAATTCTTGGTCTATTTCCCATAAGAAATAATCAAGCTTTCACCTAATTAAAAACATATTTTAGCTTGCCATTCCTTACTCAGGCAATCACATAAGTGACTAATATTTTGAATCAACTTAGCCACAGTGAAAGTAGCTGAGCTAAATTATGCTATTATCAACTTTATTATTTTAATTCCAAATATAAGACCATATGCTGAGCCATTAAACAAGTCTCTATAATTTAAAAGGGATTGAAATCATAAAAGTATTTTCTCTGATAATAGTGAAATTAAATTAGAAGTTAATAACAGAAAACCATAGAAGAAAATCCCTTACATTTGAAAATTAAGCAACACAGCTCGAAATAACCCATAGGTCAAAGAAAAAAAAATCAAGAGGGAAATTAGGGTATGTTTTGAAATGATAATAATGTATACCCAATATATCAAAATCTGTGGGAGATGAAGTCAGTCTCTGCTTAGAAGGAAATTTATTGCTTTCTGTGATTCTGTTAAGGAAAAAAGTAAGATTTAAAAGCCTGCCAAAAGACATGGTAACGTTATCCAGTAATGACAGATAACCCTGATGTTCATGCCTTCGGTCCTCCCAGCACTTGAAAGGCTGGGATAAGAGAAATGCCACATGTTCAAGGATAACCTGGGCCACATGGTGAGTTAGGTCAATCTGAGCCATAGTGCAATGCCCTGTATCAAAAAAAAAAAAAAAAAAGCCAGAAGTATGGTTGTCCCTGAGGGGATATGAAATGTGATCTTGGGTCACTGGGAATGTGTCCTTTTTAAATTTTTTTATTCTGTTGGTGATTGTTATGAGCTGAATTGTGTCCTTTTCAAATTCCTTGGTGTAAGTTCCAAATCCCAGCACCTGAAGGATATGAATTTTGGAGCTAGGGCCTATTAAAGAAATGATTCGTTTACTCTGAGGCCATCAGCATAGGCCCAAGGAATATTGTCCTTGTAAGAAGGGTGTGTGTGCAGAGAACATTGTGAGAGAGGCCTCAGAAGAAATCAGCCAGCTCACAACCAGACTCCAACCATCTAGCCTTCTGGACAGGGGGATGACATATTCCTGTTGTTTAAGCTAGCTAGTCTGTGCCCTTTTGTTATAGTAGCCTCAGCAAGCTAATGTAGTTCGAACCAACTTAGCCACAGTAAATGTAGCTATGTTAAAATACCTTGTTATCTACTTCACTATTTTAATTCCGACATAAGACCAAATGCCAAGCCATTAAATAACTCCCTATCATTAAGAGGGACTGAAATCATACAAAGTATTTTAAAAGAAAGGTCTTTATCTTTAGATGTGTCATGTATTACACATTTTTTCTACTTAGTATTTAATGCAAATTTTAAACAATTAAATGGCTAATGTCATAATGGGCCCTTCTCTCTTAAATGACATTTTTAGGTTTCCAGCTTAAATATTTTTAATTTTTGCATATATATACATGTGTGTGTATGGATTTACACATGCGTATGTATGTGTTCCTTTGTATCTAGGCACACCTATTTATGCCCGTGTGAATGCACACGTGTGCACATGCTTGTGGACGTTAGAGATCATTGGTAGGTAAGTGTCTTTCTCAGTCACAGGGTCTTACACGGAACCCTGAGCTCATTCACTTGGCCGGACAGGCTGGCTAGTAAGCCTTAGTTATTGATCCCCCTGTGTCCACCTCCCCTGCGATGGTACTACAGTACATGTGGCAAGAGCTGGCTTTTACAGGTGTTCGGGATCTGAACTCAGGTCTGCATGCTTGTACAGCAAGCACTTTACCTTCTGAGCAATCTTCCTAGCCTTGTTTAAATGTTTTTAGTAGCTATGTCTAAATAGTTAAAATGTACCACTTCTGGTAATTTTCTACGACTCCTATTTGTGGTATTTGAAGGCAAACCTAGATAAAACGTGTGTGCCCCTGGCCAGGCACAGCACATGCATTGCCATCATTTGTTACTAGGATTTCACTGAGGCTCAGTTTTCTTGGAAGACAGAGGCTATAAAATAAATCTTGTCTCGCAGGCCTCAGGGAAGGGTGAAGGGTTATGTTTGCTGAGAATATTGCTGCTTGCCTCTGCCTGAGGTTAAACATGTTCAAGTACAATTGTGAACATCTTCCTAGGGCCAGGATCACGGCTGCCCTGCCTCTAGCTCCAACAGTGTCTTCTGCCTTTGGAGACTGGATAGTTGTAGCAACAGGGAACAGGAGACATATGTGTCATTTCAGGGTGACTTCCACCTTTAGGACAAGATGTGGGCTGTATCCAGAGGTAGCTGTGAAGGAAGAAAAGAGATGGCTTGCTGCTTTTGAGTCAGACTTTTGACCTGATTTTAGAATGGACCTGGGAGGCACATTCATTCTCTCTGTCTCTGTCTCTCTCTCTCTCTCTTTGGTACATACATGCGTGTACCTGTCTGTGTGTGCCAACAGGGTATACGTACATTTCTGTTTGTTCCCTGGATGACACTAAGCTCAGTTGCTACTGTTACAGAATGGAAAGTCCATATGGGTTGTCAAGTTATTATTGAGCTAGTGGAATTAGGCAGGGTTTCTGAAAACACTGCCCCTACAAAATCTCCTTCTAACTCTTTTTCTCTTTTCCTTGCTCCCTTCTCTCATTCGCTGGTTTCTTCCCTCCCTTTCTTTGCCTCTCCTTCCTTTTCTCTTTTCCCTTTTTCCTATGGTACCTGGGATTTATTTTTTATTTTTTAAAAATATTTTATTTATTCATTTTCAAGCAGAGGTAGAGAGAGAGAGAGAGAAAGAGAGAGAGAGAGAGCACCTGGGCCACCACCTTGTGGGTCTGGCTTATGTGGGTCCTGGGGAGTTGAACCAGGGGCCTTAGGCACTGGAGGCAAGTGCCTTAACCGCTGAGCCATCTCTCCAGCCCGGTACCTGGGATTTTAAAGCTAGAATTTTGGTCATTGGATAAGAGATACTGTGAAACTTCTTTTGAGGTCATGAATGGTTATGACAGGTAACTGTGGCTCTGTGTGGGGGATTCATGACCAAAGAGCTTTTGTATGTGGTAGCTGGGCTGAGTCAAGAGGGAGGGATAATGCATTGAGTCTATCATGGGGCATGCATGTTTCATAATAGAGTGACTACATCGTTTGTCTACCAGAACACACTTCTAGCTTTATGTTTTCATTTTGGTAAGCACAATAATCTGACATAAGTGAATTCTGAGTCACACAAATGATAATTTCATAAAAAGGCTCAACCCATACATTTCAGAAGCTGGGTATCCATGTTCTGCCTGCCTCTGTGCATAGTCTTGGTTTCTGGTTCATGGTGGCTCATGATTGGTGGGTTTTCACCAGGATTAGGGAAGACGGATGGATTCATTGTTTGATTTCAGTCTTGGAGGCAGTGTTGGAAGATTCAAGGCATCCTGCTGTCTAGTAGCTCAAGCTGTCTTAGCTGGCAACCAATCCTGGTTGTCCTTCCATTCCATGACCCCGTGTCCTATTCAAGTAGTGATATAAAACTGTGCGTTGGTCTTACAGCTTTTCTTGAAATTTCTTATAAATTCTGGCCTTGCAGCTATCCATAAATTCTAAGCTTAAGTAGTTTGTTCCTAGCTGTGATTATGTACAGAATTAAAAAATTTATTTGCAAAGAAAAAAAGGAAGAGAATGACAATGGGTGCATTGTCACTGCGAAGGAACTCTAGACACATGCACACCTATTTGTGCAGCTGGCTTTATGTGGGTACTGGGGAACTTAACCCAGGCCTCAGGCTTTGTAGGCAAACATCTTAAACCACTGAGCCATCACTCCAACCCTATGTACAGCTTTTGAAAAGTGACAAAATGAGAAAATATTTCAGGGTAAAGTTATAGCTGTGTTTATCTTGTATAGATTTCTTTCTTGTCATTCTTCTTTAAGCAACACAGTCTTGCAACTATCAATGCAGCATTCACATTGTATTAGATATGCAACTATCAATGCAGTATTCATATTGCATTAGATATGCGACTTTCAATGCAGCATTCATATTGTATTAGATATGCAACTCTCAATGCAGTATTCATGTTGTATTATATATTACAGTCACCTACAGATGACCTTTCCATACAAACAGTAATGGTTAAGTTTTGTTGTCAACTCGACCTTTTTAGTAATCTTGGCTGGGTCTCTGATGTTGTTCACAGGAAGGCAACCCTCTCAGTAAGGGGTGGGATGTCAGAAAGCTCAGGGAATCTAGAAACAGAAATCCTTTCCTGGGAGGGCATTGTAGGAAGGAAATTTCAGAGACTAAGGGAGTCAACAAGGCTGGAAAGGGTTGCAAAACCCTTCCCTAAAGCTTTACAAAGATGGAGCAAAATCTCTCTCTTCCCCCTGCTTGTTTTGTTGGTGTGTGTTTGGTGTTGGGGTTGTGGACAAATATAATAGAGAGTGATGGATGATTAAGATTTACATCAACATAGAGAATATGAGTGCATTAGTCTGTTTTCTGTTTTTATGATAAAATGCCAGATATGGGATATTTTTCAAAGAAAAGATTTATTTAGATCACAGTTCTGGAGTCTCAGATGCATGACACTGAATCGTCTTGACTGTGGTGAGGGTCACTGATGGATAGTGCCATGGTGGCTGAAGCCTACACAAGAAACATTCTTTAGAAGTTGTTGAATGACCAGACAGGGTCCAATCTTGTAACCTTTCACAGGGCCCCAAAGTTAAAGAATGCAACACTTTTTAATAATGGCCACACTGACCATTATGCTCCCAAATCACAAACCCTTGGGGAGCAAACCATAGCACTAATCCAACATTTGTTGTAGCTGAGCCACACGTCGCTGGGATGAATCTCCAAACCAGGCACAATTTGGGGGAGGACAATATTTATTGAACAGATCCATGGGAAGTTAAGGAAGGGCTGGCCCCCTTTTACAGAAGCAAGCAAAGAGAGAAAAAAAAAACCACCATCAGCACCTCAAGCAAGCAAGCACATTGTAACGTCGTAATTCACAAAATGCAGAACTGCCAGACTGGGGTTCTGGCTTTTCTTTTGCATATCTATCCCTAGTGTTTTGCATCCAATTTAGAAAGGGCCAGTCTGCAGGAGGCTAGGCCAAAGTGACATTTCCTCCAGCCAGAAGCCTGGAGACAATTAACAATTT
Organism: Zapus hudsonius; assembly: GCA_004024765.1. NCBI lineage: Eukaryota > Metazoa > Chordata > Mammalia > Rodentia > Dipodidae > Zapus > Zapus hudsonius. Next base: position 4,741 of record PVHP010002765.1, on the reverse strand, counting down.
AATAAACACAATTATAATAAATTCTATTGGGGGACATTATTCAAACTACCACATCATTGAATTTTAAGAAATGATAGTCTGGTTTGTGGCAGAGTCAGGAAAGAGTAAGGTTTGAATGAGGTATCCTGGAGGAAAGATGGATAGAGGGAATGTGGAGTAAAATGATTGGATGCTTGGGGGTGAAGAGAATGGGTGGTATTTAGATGTTTGAGGTAAATAAAGAACCTGAAAGGAATTTCTGAGGTGCACCCTCACTATATACCAACTAGATCAGTTTTACCAGTTGGTTTACTGGCTCTCTGAGGAGATTATTAACTAATGGAAGAACTATCCAGAAATGTTTAATGTATCTTTTCCAGATACAAATGAACCTTTAAAGTGATTTATTTTGAAAATTGGGGTCAACAACCTTAATGAAGCAAGGTGAAGAAGTGTGAGACCCTTTTCTTTCGGACACTGGAGGGTCTATATGCCAACTGTGGGTCAGCCTGGAAGGTGGGGAGCTAACCTTTATTCTGTAGATATTAGCATGGGCAGCCTCATGCTCAGGCCAAAGTTGTGTGCTTAAAAATCCAAGATATGACTCATTTTGTATCCAGAGAAGAGTCAGTTGTAGGTCAAAGTAAGAAAAGGAAGGATTTCTCCAGGTTTCTTCTTTTAATTTAATGGAAGATATAACTGCCAAGGTCATTAAAAAATTAAACGTGGGCTGAAAAGTTAGCATATTGGTGAGTAGATCTCTGAAATATCCCTGTATATAAATAACAATGGCAGCATAAAGAATCACAGGGTTTGTGATTTCTAAGCCTTTCTACATTTTAGTGTATTAGGCAGACCATTTCTCTACAAAATTCAGGCATCTTCATGTTAACACTAATGTGTTAATCTGATCAAAAGAGAGTTTCAGACTCTCATTTTCTCAAGCAAATAGTAGAATGTCAGTTTTAATAATCATAAAATATTGCTTATGTTTCTATATATGGTTATAAATATGTATGCACGTCTCATTATGTATCTAAGAAACACTTTGCATTAGCGGTTTACCCTCTGTGAACAGGGATTGCACAGCCAATGGAACTTTAGGCCTTTCATCTTCATAGAGAAAGCGTGTAATGCTCTCATGGAGAACAGTGACTTCAGTGGGCTGATTTGAAGTGGATTTAGTTTGCAGTTTTACAACCTGTTACTTCCACGTGATATCATTGTCAGACATTAAAAAAAAAAAGCCAGGTGTGGTGGCACACACCTTTAATCCTAGCACTAGGGAGGCAGAGGTAGGAGGATCACCATGAATTCGAGGTCACCCTGAAACTACATAGTAAGTTCCAGGTCAGCCTGGGCAAGATCAAGACCCTGCCTCGAAAAACCAAACAACAAAGCAACACAAAAAATCCAACCAACCAACCAACAAAAAACCTAGCCCATCCCCAAAAGGCATAGACAGAACAGGGGCAAGGAGAGTCGATTTTTAGAAAGTTGAATAGCAATATTGAAATTTAGAATGTTAAAGTAGCTATTACCAAATTAACTCAGCCTAATGAACAGGTTAAATGAAAAGGCACTTTACAAGACACACAATAAAAAGTATTAGGAAGGGACATATGACCAAGAGAGACCAGAAAGAAAGAACAAACCAAGATTGTTAGACTATATAGGTTGAATTTTTCCTTATATGACAGCTTTAAATATTTGTTAGACTGATTTGCACTTATTTGATAATGAAGGAATGTTCTCAATGTGTTAAGAGGAGTTTTTTAAAACTGTAATAAGATCAAAATCTGTTCCATCTTTTTTCCATAAAGCATCTTTGAACAATGTGATGTAAAAGAATTATTAAAGCCTAGGTGTTTTCTTGTTCTTGTTACAAGATAAAGGAAAGCATGGATGTTTCTCATGTTCACCTGTTAATCTGTGTTTCTTGATATTAGTGTGTCACAGCTACCTGCAGCTGAACCCGTGTAAGTGGCAGTGTGACACCTGCACATGTCCTGCACAAATGTGTCCATAGCAGAATTATAAATTAGATTGCTTGCTGGATTTCCCAGTGATGATTATCACTTGTCTACAGGTGTAATTTCACCTTCTCTCCAGGAGGTAGACAGGACCTAGGGCCTACCGGTATTTATTACTAATGAACTCCCACAGCAAGTCTTTTCTATTCCTGTTCTCTATGCCACAAGGCAGCATTGGAGGCAGAGCCATGGAGGTTGTGTTCATTTGGCCTTGTACTCAGGGTAAGACCTCCCTTAGATCTCAGAGCAGCCACTGGTACTCAGGGCTTCCTGTGTGCCAGGTTAGGCTGAAAATACTGTGTTATTGTCTATCTTCACAACATCACAGTTGAGTAGTTATTACTTTATCCCCAGTTTGTCAAATGAGGAAATGAGCTTCAGAGGACAAGTTGGCTTCATTCTTATTCCTAGGAAAAAGTGAGAGGGATGTTGTCATAGTCAGCCATACCTGCAACCCAGGCACAGTCATGAGAGGAAAGGATTTATTGAAGCTACAGATCCAGGGGAAGTTCTATAATGGAGAAAGAGGCTGGCCCCCTTTCAGTGGGATCACCAGCAACACACACACACACACACACACACACACACACACACACACACACACGGAAAACAGGTGAGGGGTGGGGGAGAAATCTCCTTCCCCTTTATATAGCCTTAGGGTGGGGTCTTGCAACCCTATCCCAGACTTGTTGGTTTTCCTGAATCTCTGGATTTTCCTTCCTGCATTGCCCTCCCCAGAAGAATGTTCATTTCTAACTTCCTTGAGCTTCCTTATATCCTGCACCCCACTAGAGGGCTGCCTTCCTGTGAACATCCTCAGAGACCCACCCAAGATTACTAAAAAAGTCAAGTTGACAATAAAACTTAACCACCACAGATGTGTTGTTTGTTTTAAGTAAAGAATTAAACCTTTGCTGAATACTTGATATTCTGGAATGTAAAGCATCCTCAATAGCTTTCAGGGTGGTTTGATATTTTGATCTTATAATCATCTGTGCTGCCAACTCTGCTTCACCTAAAAATACAGTAAAGGCTGGCGGAAATATGTTTAGGGCCATTTCAAAAATTATTTGAAAGTCTACCTAATCCCAAGTGAAAATTCCACTGAACAATTTTTCAAATGAAATTCAAGTCAGCAACATAAACAAAACATTTAAGCATCAAACAGTGAAGCATAATACAGTCCAAAGATATACTAATGAGATACATGCCAAAGAGTGATGGTAGGAAAATATTAAGTCTTTGTTTTCTATAATCAAAGCATCATGTTCCCATAAGAACAGAAAATTGTAAATACAGCAAAAACACTACAATTCCTAGCAAGCCTAGTGTGGAATGTGAGCCGAGCTGTTTCTGGCAGCGTTGGTTGGTGTTCCACGATGTGGCAGCCTGCGCAGAGCAAAGGACACAAGTTGTGTGCCCAGTGTCAAGGCCTCAGTGAAGGTACATGGGGCCCCATGGCGAGTTCTGTGGGGATCATCTCAGTCATTACGTGTTGGAATTAATTGTTGGTAATTGCTTGTAGAAAAGCCTTTTACCATTGCCAATTTTTTTTGTGAACCCCTCCGCTCTGCATTCAGTTGCATTCAGTTACATGACTCCATATGAAGTTACAACCCACAGTCTAAGAAGCTGGGACTTGAAACAGAGGCAGGCAGCATTTGAGTCTCACACAAGTAGTATTTTACTTAGAGTACATATTCATTGGAAAGAGATAGGTGACATTATGTGTATGTCTTGTGGGAGGTGGGGTTTTATCTCAAATATTAAAGGATTAAATTGTATGAAATGCTTGATGATAGGTATTTAAGAATGAGGAGTGAAATGGCAAATGGTGGATTGTTTCAGTCCCTAAGAGGAGAGGAACCTGAGTTTAGAAAAGCTGTTCTGTGTCCACGACACAGGATGCATGACATACAGTGCCCATCAGAATGGTGAATGTGGGCCGAGTATCACTCAGCATCATCTAGAGTCAGGTTGTTAAATCTTGAACATGGAACCTAGGGACGTAGAGCAACGTTTCCCATTCTGGGTCTATGCAGCCCGGGCATTGTGATTTATTAGTTTGTGAAAATTCATTTAAAATATAGCAGTGCCATAGATCCCAAGCCTTCCATTTGCTAACAAATACCATGCATTTTCAAGGAGGAAGAGTCATAGGTTGCCACCTTGCTCACTCTTATCACAGATTCTTTTCTTCCCATAATCCCTCTATCCAGCTACCCTAGATGCCAGAACTCCTGGCAATGGTGTCTGGAAAACAATGGCTCACACTGTTTTATGTAAGAGGAGACAAGGCCATGAGCAGGACTTTGGAGGAAGGTAATAAGAAGAAAGATAGTTTAAGGGAAGTTTTATGTCACTGAAATCTTCCAGATTTTTATTCCTGAAGGCATAGTTTTATGCATCTGCAAAGCACAGAGAAGTCCAAAATTTTTACATCCTCCCAAAATGGTTGATAGGAACTAAATTCAAACAAACAAACAGTTGGGGCTGAAGTGATGGCTCAGGGGTTAATTTGCTTGCAAATCCTGCCAGCCCACATTCACTTCCCCAGTAGCTATGTAAAACCAGAAGCACAAAGTGCTGCATGCGTCTGGATTTCCTTTGCAGTGGCTAGAGGCCCTGGTGTGCCTGTTCTCTCTCTCTATTCTCTGTTCTCCCTCTGTCTCTGTCTCTCTCTGCTTGCAAATCAATATTTAAGAAAATGAAACAGAGCTATTGCCTTC
>PVHP010002764.1:13456-85364 GCA_004024765.1 Zapus hudsonius | reverse complement strand
TTGTGAGAGCCGTGGTGGGGGAGACTGTCCGGAGGCATGGCACCCATCAGTAACAACACACTTGGGCCAGGAAGACCGGGATGAGTACTAAGATATACAGGATCCCTTGCCACAAGGACTAATACAGACAGCCCACGGAGGAGGATATACAACTGATCAGGGATGGGGAGGGGGGGAATTGGGGAATTTGGGATAACAATGCATGGTTTGCCCACTAAATAATGTAACTCATTATGGACAATAAATATATATTTAAAAAAAAGATATTGAACATTTCAAGGAAAAACTGGTTAAAAGTGACAGACTTGGGGCTGGGAGATAGCTCAGTGGGTTACAGTGCTTGCTCCATAAGCATGAGCACACACATAAAATCTGAGCATGGCTCTGCACGCCTAGAACTCACAGGCCAGGGGACAGGCACAGGGAATTGCAGGGCCCCACAGATCAGCCAGTCTAACCATAAATGACTCAGCTGCAGATTCAGTGAGAAACCCTACCTCAAGGAAACAAGATGGAAGAGCAATGGAAGAGAACACCCAGCACCTTCTGGCCTCTGCACCCATGCACATGGGGTGTGCACATGTGCACAAGAATGTCTGCTCAAGCTCCCCTCCCTCCAACACCCAAACAGTTGACAAATGTTCTGGTTGGGCTCTAGAAGCTTCTCACAGGTTCCTCTGGACATTATGCTTAAATTCAGCTTTGGCAGGAACCTTGCTGCTAATCCAGCATTTATGATGTGCCAGAACCCTGCTAAGTAGAATTCACAGTGCAATCCTATATTTGAACAGTTATTCCTATTTATTCCTACTTCCTTTCTCATTATTTTCTCCTATTTCGTGCTTGTCTATCGATAAGTAACTTACAAAGAAAGTTCTCCAAATGTCAAAGCTTGTCATTTCTGGGAGGAAGAGCTATGAATTCGTTTTGTTTTATTTAACTTCTTTTTTTCTGTTCAATTTAAAATTTGATGACAAAAGCTTTAAACTATTAAGCAACACATTATCATATATTGTAATGTTAACATTCTAGAACATTATGTCAACTCCATTTGTGAGCAGGCACATTGTCCCTGAAGATGTAGGAATGGTCCATCCTACAGGTGTCAACATGCAGAGTCAGTCCCATGGAAGAATGTGGGGTCACACACTGCTTTAACTGCTGCAGGACCAAAGGACTATTTTACTCATGTCTCCTCAAGTATGGAACGTTGCTTTATTGTTAAGACTGTTGCCACTTTGTTGAGTAGAGAAGCATTAAGACAAGCGGAGGAAGGATTAATTTTAGTAATTTACCAACATTATCTTCAGGGAATAGGGCAGACATTCTCACCAGCTTCTTAAAGTTTCTTCTCTATCTCTGTGTATATACATGCAAATTATTTCTGATTGAGTAATGACATCAGATTCTATGTTTTGTCACTAGTTTATTTCCTTGAGAAATAATTTGAGCAAAGAAATACTTTATCGGTAAGAAATTAACTATACGTTTATATATATATATATTTACACATAATTTATAGGAGAATAATAATGGCCCTTCCTTGTTGAACTTTTTCTAAATTACTTCATGGATGGGGAGGTGGCTTAGTAGTTGAAGGTGCTTGCTTGCAAAGCCTGCCAGCCTGGGTTTGATTCCCTGGTGCCCACATAAAGTCAGATGCACAAGTGGCTTCATGTGTCAGGAGTTTGCAGTGGCAAGGGGCCTTGGTGTGCCCATTCTCTCTCTCTCTCTCTCTCTCTCTCTCTCTCTCTCTCTCTCTCTCTCTCTCTCTCCTACAAATGAATAAAAGTATATAATTATTTTCTCTTAAAAGAAAATATTTTCTTTTCACAACATATAACATTTGAATTTCAAAAAATTAAGCAATACCATTTAACTTCAAATGGGTGGTATTTACTCCATTGTAAAATAAAACTTTAAAAGTTTAGTTATACAGACCAGAATTTCATATTTTAGAGACATTGAAGCTTACATGGTTTTACTGAAAACTGGGAGTTTTAAATGACAGCTCTGGAATCTTGTCTTCTGTCCTGCTTTCCATCTTGGAATAGCTCAGAGACCACTAAAAGACACACGTGTGGCACTTGCCCAGCTTCATTGCTGGGAAGGGTATCATTTGACTAAAATTCACTCTTTTAATTTCCTGCAGGTAGAGCTGGTGCTCACTGTGACTTGAGTTACAAGTGGAAAACCAGCGTCCTGTCGGAGATAAGCGGAGGACCATGGCTTTGGTTATCACAATACTATGATGTCAAGGAACCCATGGACTGTGGTGCTAACACTCTGAGCCTCTCTTCAGTGCCCTCATGTGGGCTGGCATGGGCTTGGCCCTTCCCAGGCTCAAGGCAGCATTGCTAACTGGCATGGACACAGCACATTCTGGGATCTGAAAGGGAACCAAGCCAGCAGCTGGAGAGGGTCAGTGCATGGTGTCCTGGGAGTGGCCCAGTCAGCCAGGGGCTCTTGGTCAAGTCCATTGGGACTTTGGATCTTATAATTTACTTCTGAAATTCTTTCCTTCTGTCTCACATGAAAATGTGCAGGGTTCTGCCTGCCCAGCACCCCTGCTCAGGTTCCTTAGTTGATTCAGGAGATGAGGAACACACCTTTCCTTCCATGCTCCTTGGGCTGGGCTAGTCACCAGGGGACTTGTCCATTGTAGCTGTGATCTGAGGCTGTTCAAAAGAGTTCTGTGAAATAGGAGCCTACTCTGTGCTAGAATCAGTACCATTTGCTCCTTTTGTTGAAATTCTTACAAAATCAAGCCACCATTAAAAAAGAAAAAGGGCTGGAGAGATGGTTAAGAGTGGTTAAGGTGCTTCCCTGCAAAGCCTAATGACCTTTCCATTCCCCAGCACCCACAGAAAGCCAGATGCACAAAGTGGTGCATGCATCTGGAGTTGGTTTGCAGTGGCTATAGGCCCTGGCATGCCCGTTCATTCTCATTCTCTCTCTTTCTCCTTGCAAATAAATAAATTAAATTAAATATAAAAAACAACTAAAGATAATTGTTTTAAGGAAAATAACCAGACTCAGAAAGACAAATATTGTGTTTTCTTTCATGTCTGGAATCTCAGTTGAAACATGTACCTACTCACATATGTATATATGAATTTTTATATACATATGAATCTGTGATGTGAAAGTAGAACTGGCAGGAGAGCATCATATAAAAGGGAGCAGTGGACGTGGCTAAATATGGGCAAAGTACATGAGTCCATATTCATGGGATGTCATAGTGCATCTCATTACATTTAAGTTTTTACAAAAAAGAAAAAAAATTTGAGGCAGATTCTCATTCTAGCTGGCCTTGAACTCACAGGGATCCTCCTTTTGCAGCCTGCTGAGTGCTGGGATTAAAGTCATGCACAACCAAGCCCAGCAAAAATAATATTGATTACAAAACCGAAAGCATTTTACATGTGGACTTGTATTGTATACATGTGGATTATGAAACCATCAAATCTTGTCCCTTCTCTTCCCCGTCCCAAGAGCAGCAGCTCCAGGAAAGATGAAGGTAACACTCAATGCTTTGGCAAGACTAGAGCCCACATCTGACCAGTCTCAGACAACATGGCTGCAAACATCACCTCCAATGTCAGTGTCCTGCTTCTTCCTGGGCTTTTCCCTGGCTTAGTACACCTGTGGGCTGGCCCTTCCGGAATCAGCCTCTTGAGTCCACCAACCAATCAGGTCTCTCCCTTGCACACCTGTGTGTGGTGATGAGGCTCATTTTAATTGGATGTTTGAACCATATAAACAGGCCTGAAACGTGTGTGATGTTCTTGGTCTCCTTCTCCTTTGTAGAAAGGCTGTGAAGGGGAAGAATTTCTTTTGGCTTGGGCTTTTCTGCTTTGCTTTCTGTCTATCTTTATTTATTTGCAAGCAGAGAGGTACAGAAGAGAGATAGAGAGAATGGACATGCCAGGGTCTCCAGCCACTACAAATGAACTCCATATGCATGTGCCATTTTGTGCATCTGGCTTTACGTGGGTACTGGGGAATTGAACCCAGGTCATTAGGCTTTGCAGGCAAGCACATTAACTGCTGAGCCATCACTTTGCCCTTTGCTTTCCTCTTAATCCTAGATCTCTCTAAATCTCATAATTTATAATTTTCTTTTCTTCGAGTCCATTTTTTCAATTTTTTGATGACTTGCAGGAGGACCTGAAATTCGAGTTCATGAGCCTGAAAATCTCCCTTACAGGACTCTACCCTTGAATCACCACCTGGACCACTAGTCTGCCTTTAAAATAAGATTGCCAAGTGACTGGTACACACCTTGCTCCAAGGATTCAGCAGAAGTGCTTACCAAGTAGCATCCTCAAACAGAGAGAGAATTCATAAAGATCATTGGAGCTGTGATGGTTTTGTTGTCAACTTGACCTGTTTAGTAATCCACAGAAATCTTGGGTAGATCTCTGAGTTTGCTTCCAGGAAGCAGGAGGTCCCTCTTCCAGAGTGAGCCCTTCCTCCAGAGGGGGCAGGATGTAGGGGGCAAGATGTAGGGAGGAGAAGGGAATCTCTGCCCCTGCTTGACTTCTAGCACTGCTTCTGCTGGTGAGCATTGTGACTTGCATGCGCATCTGTCCTGCTCAGCTATCCTTTGTCAGCATTGGAACCAAGTTTCCGCAGCCTCCAGCGTAGGCTTGAAGATCAGCAGTTCTCCAGGAAGTCTTCAGGCCCTCAGTGCTTGATTGGGGCTGCTGAGGCATCTAGCCACGTGGACTGAACAGCTACTGGTTCCTTGACTCTCAGGCCTGCAGACTGCTTTTGTGGGACTGCTGTGAGCTAATCCAATAAATCCCCTTTTGACTACAATTCATTCTATCAACTCTGTTCCTCTATAGAACCCTGACTAATACAGGAGCCATGAAGGTCTTTACTGGAGATCTCTGGGAGGGTATGGAGCCACCACACTGCTGGGTCCTGATCACTGGTTGCAGATTCTGTATGTCTGGGATGGCCTGATCACCTTATCTTCAAAAGGATTCCAGGGGCCCTGATGCTTCTGATCCAAGGACAAGAGCTGGTATCTACTCCCTTGCCTCCTACCTTCTCCATACCTTTCTTTCCTGTAGCCTGTCTGTTCCCTCCCCTCCCTCCTCTCCCTTCTCCACCTCACCTTTCCTTCTCTTCCTGCTATTGGGGAACAATAGAGTGAATATTTAGTTCAGTTTACTAAAGCAACTCATCTTTCCCCTCAGTTCAAGGCTCCAACGGCTATAGCAGCAGAGCTCATTAACACTCCTCTCAGCTCCTTAGGGTAAAGGCGTCCACAAAAGGTGGAAGTAGATGATAAATCGTGAAATTAGTAAGGGGAGAGGAGCAAGAAACCTCAGCTGTTTTACTACAATAAATTTAATCTTTCTTGAGTGCACCAGGATTTTGGGCATTCAAACAGGAATTATTGAGCTAAAACTTTTGAACATCAGAATAATAAAGGATGTTTAGATCTTGTTACACTACTTTTCATGTTCTCTAGCTAGATTTGATGAGGATTATACTTATTCTGCTTATAAATGTAAATAGTGCACAATAACCCCTCCCCTAAAAAAACCTCAACCTCCCAAAACCATAGTGGAATGAATGGCTCAATGAAGGGACCAGAGGTTTTTAACTCCAAGTAACTGAGGTTTTATATTGGCTCTGCTTTCTCTATGGCAGCCTGAATGGCATAAGCATATTAAAATGATATTAAACTAGGTTGAGAAAAGCCAAGCATGTAAGTTGTTTTATTGGGAACAGGGACTGTTGTGTGATTTTTAAAAAATTGGTCAGAACACCAAAGTTTAGTTACCTAAGAATGTATATGTTTATTTATTTATTCTTCAATGCTGGGAGTTGAATAATACCCATTGAGTTTTAGAAACCCACATTAAAAAAAAAACTTAAAAGGGCAATTTTGTATTTCTACAAAATGGCGCCATAACTGGTTCTTTAAAAGGCCATTCTACAAAATGGAAAACCCGATGGATGGTCATCAATTTAAAAAAGAGTGAAGTGCTATGAATCCACAGTGAGACAGCTATTAAGAAGAACCCTCCCCTCCACTGAAATGCGGCAGCAGAGGGAGGGGTCATGCCCTCTGCTGCATCCAATCAGAAGGCAGGTGAAGCAAAAAGGCCCATGATGTCGACCTGCTGTTCTATACACTTTCCTGCCTTCTGTGCATAGCTGAAGTTATTTCCTTACTGATATTCCAGCAGGAGCACAGAGACGCCACTCTGAGAAATACACATAATGCTATCTATACTTTGGGACCAGAGAAATCATTTCTAAATTTATTTCAGAAATCCACCTTACTCAACTATAGCCTAAAGGGTCTATTACCTTTAAGACTCAGCCTTTTCTTACTGCACTCAACACACACACACACACACACACACACACACACACACACACACACACACTCACACATATGCTGTCTCACTTATGGAGAGAAAAAGTTAACAACTTATAGTTTCAATTACATGTGACTTCTATGATAACCATTTCTTTCTTTGATTTGTTCATATGGAGAGATTTTGTTTCAAATAAATTAGATTGTGTGACAGAAATTCCATAGTTTTCCTCTGCTGGTGACTAAGTTTCATTATTTCAAATATTGCACAATCAGGAGTAACCATTTCAATAAATGAGCTCAGGTGACTTGCTTGTGACCATAATTTTTATTGGTAAATTTATTGCCATAGCAGTGATAGAACATGAACACACCAACAGAATCACGTTGCAGTAACTGGGGGCTGGTTTCTTTATGTCAGAGGCGCTGGTGTGTAAGGGCTCCACTTAACTTATGTGCTGGAAGATGGCAGTGCGTACAGTGAGTGGGCGTTACCTGGGTCACACACACTGCACGTTGCCACTTACCTGACCTAAGCTACAAAGTTACCTGACCCTTGCTGGGGCTCAGAAAGTGGTACCCCATATTGGGAGTACCTGCAAGTACAGTGCCAGAAAGGGCTTTCCCCATTCTCCTGAGACCCTAAAGACCCATCCACCTCTGCATCTTCCTGTGTGTCATGGCCCAATTCCCACTTCCTCCTCAAAGAGCAAGAGGCAGAACCAGAGTAACAATGCTTGGGCTAGATCTGTTCTCTGAACTTACATTCGCCTATAAAAATCTATTCCTTCCCATCTAAAATTGTCCCTCCACATGAAGAGTGCATTTAATCCTCAACAACTGGCCTCTCTCTGAGCTTCATATTTTGCATAGTTCCCATGCACATAAAGTAGCGTATTTATCTCTGATTAATATGCCTATTGTCAGTTTATTTTAGCAGAATCAGTTATCAAGACTTCAGGAGGAAGTGTAAGTAAATCTTTATGCCATTTTCATTTCATCCTCTGTAAAGTGGGAGATGCCACCATGACACCAACTTCATAAGTCAGTAAGATGCAACAGTACTTCTTTCAGTGGCTCTTGCTTGGCACCCTTCCAAAGGACAGTGTTATGCCAGGATTGTGTGCAGGAGCCCAGGGCTACGTATTCATCATGGAGCTCTGCACTTCATGGATGGAGAAGTCTGTGGGCCATTTAAGAGCTCCCAGCCCACAGTGTGTTCGAGGCTGTGGGATCTGGTCATAGTCCTGGGGAAGAATACCAACAGTTCACAATGTGTGCTCACGTTGCCTACTCTGAATGACAGACACTGCCTTACTTCTAGCTGAGAGACATTTTTCTCCAGCAAAGAATGTTTTGCTCATTTAGTCATGTTTTTGTCAAAGCACAGCACATATGTCCAGCAAAGAGAACCAAGTGGATTCATTCCTAAGAGGATCAGGCTGCAATTATATTCGTGCTTTCACCTGGGTGTGACAGCCAGCTGTAGTTACATGTCATTGTGAGCTCTGGGCAGTTCAGAGTCTCAGTCACACTTCCAATTTCCCATGTTCATCTCCCCAGTTTGTCTTACTCGAGTTCATTGACCTCACAGCTATCCTCGATCATCTAGGGCCAAGCAAAGGAGACAGAACACTGCTTCTCAAAAAAAAAAAATTAAATACTTGTTTGTGTTGATTCAGAGTTACAAATGATTCCATGTGTGACATCAGTATCACTGGGAACTCCCAAGTCTAAATTCTGTTACAACTGAGCAATTGGGGTTAATCACTGGCACACACATGCTTTTTCGCATGGAAAGAATGTGAGAAATTGCTCTGAATTGTACATGCAGACCACAGCCCATAGCTCTACAGCCAGGAGTGCCAGTCATAATTTTGATGTTTGCAGGAGGTTAATGTATGCCTTTCACTTATTTAAAGAACCCTGGGCAGCTTTGATGTCAGCCCCTCTGTCATTCTGGTCTGTGCCTGGGATAAATCAGTAAACAGAATAGATATCTCAGTTCCTCACCTGTAAATCTCTCCAGTAATGTGCAAGTAGAATAAGACATCTATATAAGGCATTACCTCAGCTGATGGTTAGAATTTGAGGACCTGCCATCAGAGGATGCACCCAGGTGCCGTGCTCATCATGGACAAAACCACCTGTGTCTCAGTGACAGACCAGAGCAGCTCTGCCCACCAGCACAGGGAGGAAAGGGGACAAACAAAGCTGGGCATGTGGCATCTAATCCCAGCACTGAGAAGCTGAGACAGGAGGATGGAGAGTTTGTAGTCAAAAAGGGAAATAAAAATATATATTATAGTTGTTATATGTATATTTATAAATTTCCTTGGTTGTTTTGAAACAGAAAAGTTTCTGGAAATGAAATCTTCTGTAACTTCTTTGGTGGCAAAAACTGATGTTATTTCATGAGTGTTGCATAGTCTCTGTTGATCAGCTCAGTGTGAGCTGTTTCAGATGACACTGGGGTATGATATGTGCACGACACTACCTTCTAAAACCCCTTCTCCACCAAACCCCTATGAATCCTGAAACTTCTCCGGTAAGGAATTTGGTAAAGGACTGGAGACTTGTAAGGGTATAAACCATATTCTTTATAAAGCCTTTCATTTCTTTTGATCTCTTGTATGCTTTGGAGATATGAAAATATTCTTTTGTGGGGCTAGGGAGATGGCTGAGTGTTTAAAAGCACTTGGTTGTTGCACAAGCTTGGCAATAAGAGTAAAGTGAACCCCAGAACCCACATAAAGTTGGATGAAAAGAGCACAAGTTATAACTTCAACAGGCCCGTGGCAATGGGAGGAGGGTTAGAATCCCAAAGCTCCCAGGCCTGCTAGTTGGGCTTGTGCAGCAACCCTGTCTCAACTAAGGTAGAAGCTGAGGACAAACCCTGAGGTGGCCTCTCCATGTGTACCACCAACACATGCGTGTACACGTGCTCACTTCATACACACACATTCATCCATGAATATCCTTCCATGAGGTGATAGTGGGTAGTAAATGCTGGGTTTCTCTCTCTTCAAATACCTACCTGGCAAAGTAGAAAGGCTGGTCACACTCTTTCCTTCAAGCATGACACTCATGTGTGAAGTGCCAGGTTCACAGCAAAACCGACCTTACACACTTGTCATCAACTGCTCATGCCCACCCTCAATTCACCTGCCCTGTTCCTTAGAGTTCTTTACATGGACCCACCTCGCTCCTTAGAACGGAGAGGAACTTCTTTAGAAAGAAAACGTTGCATCACTGGTGTAAATGGGAAGCTATTCTTATCACAAATAAGAGACCATAGAAAGGACATGTGGGGAAAACAAAACCTCCTCACCCAGGAGGACTCCCCCAAAGCTGGCATCAGGGGTGCTGTGTCTCCCTCCCTCAGCAGTGGTTTGGACTGCCATGGAGAGCCTCAACTCAGAGCAGCATCTCACAATGACAGCTCCCCCCCCCCCCCGTTCCCTTCTTCAGTGTTTGCACCTTGGTTTCAACTCTCTCTGCCACCTTGAATTTCTTTTCCCAGAAAGCAGCTTAGGCTAGTGGGCCTCAGTGACCATAATGTTCCCCTCAAAAATGCTGAATCAGGGCTTCTCCACTGCTCTGGTGACAAGCTGAGTTTACTGACCCTCTAGCTATGCATCTGATGACATTTACCTGGACCTAGTGGCACATGCCATGTTGAAATACTGCCATGGGGACTCAAGTGTCAACTGTTCAGAACATTGAGAGGCAAACGGAAAAGATTAAAATTAACTGGGGAAGTAAATTGATCAACTCATATTAACGCCTCTAGATGGATTCACACATAGCATTATCTAACATTAACAATGACATCAGGATAGCAGGAAATGGCTGGGTGTGCTGTGGCATCCCTGTCATCCTAGAACGCAGAAGGCTCAGGCGGGAGGACTGCTGCAAGTTTGATGCAAGTTTAGGCCAACCAGGGCTCTATAGCAGGATCTGGTCGCAAAGCAAAGAAAAAAAATCCAAAATTATGCCCACAAACAGACACCAGAAAAGAATGCAAAGAAATGGGGTTGGCAGAGCCTTTATAAGGACCAGCTTCAGTGACACACACCATTTCTATTTCAATTCTTATTTTCAAACCATAATAAAACAAGTGTATTTCCTATAGGACTGTATGATTTGGAGGTGCTTTGTCCCCAAGGGTTCCTGTGGTGGCAGCTTAGCCCTTACTGTGACAGTGATGGCCCTTTAAGAGGTGGAGCCTAGGGGGAGGTCATTGGGGCTGCTGCCTTAGAGTGATTAAGGTAGCATTGATAGGACCCCTGAGACTCTTGAGAATGGAGTTGTTCTGAGAGCAAACCTGACCCCCTGAATTGCTCTCTGGCTTCCTGTTTTAAGAATCCCTTCCACCACATGAAATGCCCTCACTCCTAGGTCCTGGCAATCTTAGATTCCCTAAAACATAAATAAATAAATAAATAAATAAATAAATAAATAAATAAATAAATAAAAGCTATGTTCTTTAAAAAAATCTCCTGCCTCAAGGATTTTGCTATAGCAATGCAAAGTTAGTATAACAGCATACAAATAATATAATTTCACAGGGTAACTGCCTGGGAAGGGTGAAGTAAATACTTCATTGACTGCAAAAAATACCACTGAAATCCCAGTTTATAGCTATCACTTAATCATGTGTGAGCCACTGAGCCCGAGGGAATATGGTCGTGCCAGAGAAGCTTTCAATTAAGTATCTGATATTCCATTTATTTATCTGCAAGAGAGGCAGCTGAGCTCCTTGAGGAGATGTGTTCCTACAGTTTCCAAAATGTAAATTCTAAATGTGTGTGTGTGTGTGTGTGTGTGTGTGTGTGTGTGTGTGTGTGAGAGAGAGAGAGAGAGAGAGAGAGAGAGAGAGAGAGGGAGAGGGAGAGGGAGAGGGAGAGAGAGAGATTAAGGAGGGATGGAGAATTTGGGCGTACATCTGTATGTCCATCAGTTTGGTCCACTGAAGAGAAAGAGGTGAGCAAGCAGTCACTTGGGCTTTGAATTCCTGGGTGGGTGTGTCCCTAGTCTCTCTCCCAGTGAAGGGTAGATAAACACGTGTGCCTGCCACGTCACGTGAGAATGAGCTGATGTAATCCACACATTACTAAAGGGAGCTCATTATTACAAAGGATTGACACACAGTTCATTGAGGACCCCAAAATGACCCACAGAAACAATGCTCTTCATCCTCTCCTAGTCCTAGTGTGCCTAGTAATGATGCTTCTAGTGACGAAGAATCATTACTAGACTTGGTGGGACTGGTTTTAAAGGTCCTAGTTAATATTTTCAAATTCATTCTGTCTATTAAATTATATATTATATATATTATATATATTAAATTATAATGCAGCTTTGGAAACGTCATGGACTCTCTTCTGGGTGTATTTGTTTTTCTGTCAGTATTGGTTGAGATGGTCTAGAAGGAGGAATACACATCACTCTGTGACACACAGACACCCATTCCAGCAAACAAAGGTGGCATGAACCAATACTTCAGTGTTCCATGAGTGAGGGTTTCTCGTTTCTCTTTAAACATGTTTTTATTAGGAGAGGACCTGACAGATGCCACAACGATCTGTCTCAGGCTGCACTTGGAAACAAATCACGACATAGATGTCTCTCAATCTGTTTTTGCCAGCAAGAAATGTCTCCAGTTTCAGCAACTTGTACCTGGACATCTTTGGAGAACTGTAGTAGCTTTGAACTCTCACATTCTCACTTCTGAATTAAGCACTGGCTTTTCTTTTGGCTGACAGAATTATGTCTGCTACTTTTACACCAGGCAAGCCTGGGGGGGCTGGAGGGGGATAATGGTGTGCTCCTGCCTGAGGCATGGAATCCCCCAGCCTTCTCTTGTGCCACCACAGCCAACTACTTGCTTGTGGCTAGAAAATTTCTCCTCCAACTATTGTTGAAATACGTCTCTGTAGTTTAGGTTTCAACACAAACACTTGTTTCTGTAGAAAATATGAAAAACAGGGACTGAGGAGATGGCACAGTGGTTAAAGGCACTCATTTTCAAAGCCTTTTGATCTGGACTCAATTCCCCAGCACCCATGTAAGGCCAGTTACAAAGTGCCACATGTCCTAGAGTTCATTTTTAGTGGCAAGAGACCCTGGCATGCCCATGCATGCTCTCTCTTTTTCTCTCTCATAAACGAATGAGTGAATGAATAAATGAAAATATTTTGTTTATTTGTAAGGAGAGAGAGAGGGATAGAGAGAGCAATGCCAGGACCTCCAGCCACAGAAAATGAACTCCAGATGCATACACCACTTTGTTCATCTGGCTTTCATGGGCACTGGGGGATCGAACCCAGGTTGTTAGGCTTTGCAGGCAAGCATCCTAACAGCCAAGCCATCTCTCCAGCCCTAGATAAAACATTTTTAAAAAAAGAATATGGAAGACAACATGTAGTAGTTGTTTTGCATGGGTGAGGAAAACTACCATAGGGTACATATTTTTCTTATGGAACAAGATTTATAGCTCTGGACAACTCAAAATGAGAAGTTACATTTCTAAAATGCCCTCTGTCAGTTTGTCCAGGGCATTAATAATCATGTCTAGACTGATGAGTCCTTTAGCTCTGCACCAGGTTCCAGCCTAGTCACCTGTGGCATGAAGCAGAGGCGGGTGGCTCTTCCTGTCTGGGGCTTCACGGAGCAGCAGCTGCTGCTGGCTCTCTCTCCATCTCTCACTGGCTATCTGGGTTGGGCATGCGTGTTTTGTTTGGGCTTTTGAGAGTAAACTAACTGAGACTTTGGCTGGCTTCTTTTCTGCCACCTCTTTGGGACTTTATGAATGATGGGGAGTGGTCTTTTATCCCCTGCCTTGCAGCTGAGTCACCTGGCACTTCACACACAGCATGCAAGCCTGGGTGGCACCCTGTGAGACTCTGACCTGCATCCATTCACGTGGCAGCTGCTCTCTCCAGGAGCTGCTGGGTTTTAATAGTACTACCTCAAAAACGCAACTTTGTTACAAGAAATTAGCTCTTTACACTTATGAAACAATGCTCTGAATTAAGTATGATATTATAAATAATGTATTCATATGATAATACTTTTTGTGAGCATTGCTCCACTCAGAGAGACACTTTCTTTTCTTTTTTTTTTCAGAGATACACTTTCATTAGGTTTATTTCTCCTAAATGGAAAGAGGTCTAGTTTGATTTTCCTCACCTTAAGAGGGGATGAGAGAATCCCCTCATTGTGGATTTAAAGTATGTCAAGGGAACCCATGGCACACTGCTGGAGCAGATGAATTCAAGGCAAACATTCATTACAGGACTGAAAACACAAGCGATTCACAGTAGCCCACAATGCACTTCTCTTACTAGTTCATTGTGATCTTATTAGGTGAAATGTACACACTGCCTAAAACCTCTCTCAGAACCAGCAGAGACAGCCTAGAGTGAACTATGAAAAGCTGGACAGTGGGTGTTGGTGACATTGGGAAGACCTGCTAAGAGAGGCACAAAACATTCCATGGGCATCCTTTAGTTTGGGAAATCTGCGCATGCCCTGTGTGGGGCAGGGGTGGAGCATTTGGCCTCTGAAATCTGCTCAACATCCCCAGGAAACCTCACCTTTGCCTTTTCAATAGACAGTGTGACATACATTTATGAATGGGTGGCATCACTGTCACTTGAAAGAACTCAGAATTATGGAAAAAGAAGGCATGGTTGTTCATAATCTTCTCTCAAAGTTAGAACTTGTGAGAAATAAACACTTAAAAAATCAGTAATCACATGATTGCATTTGCTTTTTTACTGCCCCCAGGTTTTTAACTTCTGAGCATCTCCACCGCACTGTGCTCACTGAGCCAACTCAGCATTCAGAACTGTCAGTAGATTGTAGGCACCATTCACTCATGAAATTCCAACGTAAAGTTTCAGCTTTCACAAAATGGGATTTGGCTGGTGTCAATGGACTTGACTACATAAATGGAAACGGTCAGCAGTGGGAGAAGTAAACACGTGAAAGAGCAAAATCACAACACCTATTAAAAAATCAAGTTAAACCGGGTGTGGTGGCACACGCTTTTAATCCCAGTGCTCGGGAGGGGGAGGATTGAAGTGAGTTCAAGGCCACTCTGACACTACATAGTGAATTCCAGGTCAGCCTGGACTAGAAAGAGACACTACCTTGAAAAACAAATGAACAAAAACAAAGAGACAAGCAAAAATCTAGTAAGCACCTAAGAGAAGGAAATGAGTTAAAGAAGCTATCGTGTCTTCAGACCCTGCTTTGGTCTTTCTCAGGAGCTCTCAGGGAATTATGAGATCAGTTTAGAACTGTGTGTCCCATGTGCGGTGAGTGATGATGGCCCTCACATGACAGTGCTTTGCTTCACTTTGTTCATTTTTTCTTAATCCCTTCCTCATCGCTCAAGCGAGAGGGTTCCTAGTATGTAGTTCATGGAACCCAAACATTTACGATATAAGACTCTGTGTATTTTGTCTAGTAGATGTGAAGTTTTCTTCTGAGGAGTGTCTACCTGCTTCACTAGATGACCGAAGGGTCCATGGTACAAAATCATTACAAACCCCAGGCTGCCTTACCTTGTGCTCACGAGCCCAGAGCCAGTTTTTCATGCCACCTGAACCTGATCTTCTTGGCTTAGTTATTTCCTAGGTCTCAAATAGAATTAAGATACCCTAGAAAGCAGCACTTCTGCTATCATTCACCATAAAACAGTTGCTGAGTTATCATTCATCCTTAACTTAGAGGAGAAGTGGTTTTGTGTCACACTAATCATTGTGCTTAGAAGCTTTCTGGAAGTTTCTAATGTTCCCATGAAAGGTTGTGCCTTGTTAGGGCTGAATGCTTGTGTTCTTCCAAAATTCATATGATGGTGCCCTAATTCCCAATATGATGGCATTTGGAGGTGGAGCCTTCGGCAGTAAGGGACTTAGATGAAATCATAAAGGTAGGACCCTCTCCGCTTCTTTCACCTCCCCCTTAATATGCAGGTGTCAAGGACAGCTCATGAGAGTTCTCAGGGAGGAGATATCAGTCACCTTGTCAGACAGCAGGTCCACCAGCACATGGTCTGTCAGACAGCGCGCCTGTCTTACACTTCTGGACCTCCAGAGCTGTGAGGAGTAACATGTTTTCGGTTTACGCCTCTCAGTCCAAGGTGTTCTGTGAGAACAACCCCAAACCAAGACATGTTTTCTCTCTTTAATAGCCTTCATTTTTGACATAGAGTTCAACAATGCCAAGATGCTTTTGTATAATAAAAGCTCTTTAAAGGTAGAATATTTTGTGTTACTTTTCAGCATGACTTAAGAAGATACTGATTGATGCAAAGAAAAACAAAATCCCAGACACAGCCCATTTCTCAGCCACTCACCCTTGTTACTACTGTACTGGGGGAGGAGGGGGAATTTATGCAGATCTGACTTAATAAATATTAATTTTGTCTCAACTATTAGATTCCTCTTCCAATATCTCAGAAACCTATGAATGAACGACAGGCTAGGAAGGCTAGATGTCTGTTAGTCACAGACATTGGTTAAGAGTGCTGATCTCTGAACCAAAGGCCCACAGTTCAAAAGTCATGCATTTGACTAGAAACTCTATCAAAGCATGGTACATGCATGTACGGGAATGTTTCAATGAAGCCCATTATAATTATAATAAAGCATTTAAAAACTCAGTCCCAGAGGCTGGAAAGATGGGTCAGTGGTTAAGGTGCTTGCCTGCAAAACCTAATGACTCAGGTTTGATTCCCCAGTACCCATGTAAAGCCAGATGCACAAAGTAGTGCATGCATCTGTAGTGTGATTGCAGGAACTGGAGGCCTTAGCGCATCTGTTCTGTGTGTGTGTGTGTGTGTGTGTGTTTCTCTCTGCTTGCAAATAAATAAAACTTTTAGAAAAACTGAGTCCCAATGTCCTATGTACCATGGTAACTAGAAGAAATGGAATTTTTGTTTAAGCAAAGTTTCTTTGTCACAATCTTTTCTAGGGACACATTTATTCCTGGCAGCTCTTTACAGGCATTACTTCAGTGAGCAAACATGTTTCCATGAGGAAGGGCATATTCTGTATGTTCCCACCACTATCTGGATTAAGACAGTGTTCCCAAGCTGAGGGCACAACCTGGTACGAGAGACCATAAATAGAATGGAAGGAAGCCTAACCTCAAGAATAATTGCTCCGGCCTGTATCTCTCTGTCCCAGTTGCTGGCTCCTTCCCACGGTGAGCTGTTGATCAAAGAGACCCACAAGGTCCCCAAAATGTGATAGACTTCTGTCAAAGCTCTTGAATACCTTTCCCAGGCCTAAGGTAAGACCCTATTGCTGAAGAAATCATAAAGTGTCATCAAACAACACCAAGAGATCCTGCTTGATCCAGAATGGTAACCAGCTCCTAGATGGTAGTATGTGTAGTATTGGAAGGCGTTGCATGAACTTCCAGGGAAAATTGGTCAATGATATTTGGAGAAAGCAGAGACCACTGATATAGACAGTTGTCATAAGAATGCGCAACACACGGCTATATGGAAAAGACCAGCAAGTCAAGAAATGCTCATCTGTGCAACAGTGGCACTAAACCACTGGGTAATCAATGGCTTACTGATTGGCTAAGAGATCCACTTAGTGACAAGGAACCCTTAACTGGAAGTGGGATCCATGCTAAAAATCCTATAGGGACCAAGAACTTAGGCTCCTAGGGTAAATTCCCACTACCAGAGAGCTATAGAGAGGCTACACCCACTAGGAGCAAGCCAAAATAGCAATGTTTGTCTCATTTAACCTATATTGATCTCACTTTCGATGGAGATTCTGTTTGTATTTTTCTGAAGGCACTGAGAGAGCCAGGGACAACTCAATTCCACCAACAAGACATTGAATGATGGCTGACATCATGGCAGGAGATGAACCACCTCTGGCCTATCACACAGGGCCTAAATGAAACCTACCAGAAAGTGACAAGACAAACAGGAGACCAACCACAGCAAGTCTGATAACCCATGAAAGGTCAATGGAGACAGATACCAACGATACCCATCACAACCCAGGGCAAAGATCCAGAGATACTTAAGATCTCAACAATAAAGCAGACTCTAAACTCACCCACTATGACTCAGGGAACTGAGTGGAAGAGGGGGCAGAAAGATTGTTAACAGCCATGGTGGGGGAGAATATCCAGAGACATTGTTCCCCTCAGTAATGATACAAAAAGGGGAAGGAAAAAAGAAAAACTGTCTACCTCTGGTGAAATTCATACCCTCTAACCTATGGACAGATCGAGAATGTGCACCAAGGAAGGACCCCAGTGAGTAGGGGACATAGGGGAGGGAAATGGGGACACATTCACAAGATTTGTTCACACAATGTATATACTTATTCATAATAAAGATGCTAATTAAAGAAAAACGATGGTGTTCCCAAAGGGATAAGTGTGGGGTTGACATCTCCTTCTTACTTTCCATTTCCATGTCCCTGTGGATTGAAAAGCCAAAGATCAAGGCTGACAGAAGTTTAAGTTGGGTATTGGACTGGAGAGATGACTCAGTGGTTAAGACACTTGCCTCTAGTGCCTAAGGCCCCTGGTTCAATTCCCCAGTACCCACATGGGCCAGACCCACAAGATGGTGGCCCTGGTGCTCTCTCTCTCTCTCTCTCTCTCTCTCTCTCTCTGTATCTCTCTGCTTGAAAATGAATAAATAAAACATATTTTAAAAAAGAAGTTTAAGTTGGTTATAGTCCAAAGACAAAAGTTCAATAACCACGAGAAGCAGATAGTCTAGCAACCTTTTAAGGAATCTATAGCTTGGGGATATATATTCCATCTGGGACTTTCTAGGAAATCCAGTGTGACTTGCAGAGGCAATGCTGACCTCACAGAGCTTCTTTCCATAGTCTCTCCTTTGCTACTAAACACCTCTACTGGCTTCCCTTTATCCTGTGTCCTTAGTTTTAATATCTCCTTTGTAAGCTAATTAATTGATTAGAGAGAGAGAGAGAGAGAGAGAGAGAGAAAATAAATGGGCATAATAGGGCCCCTTGCCACTGTAAACAAATCCTAGACACATGTATTACTGTGTGCATCTGTCTTCATGTGGAGCTGGAAACCAGACCCAGGCTAGCAAGCTTTGTGAGTCAGTGCATGGCAGCAGACTACCTCCTCTGCCACATTGGCATCTAAGCTTTGCAGTCCTAAGAGACAGACTCCGAAAGCTACGAGAATCCAGAGAGCCCTACTCTGCAACACGTCCTCGGTGACTGAAAGCCACAGAGCCAGTGGACAGACTTCCCATCCCCGTGTGTTATCAATGCTTTCATTCAATCACAACCAAGGTAGGTGAAAGTGTTCCCCAGGCTTCCTGTACACTCTCTCCACTTGCCTGGGTGGGAACATGCGGGGGGATGATAAATGGCCCTTCTCACTCTCAGTGTCCATGTGCTACCTTAAACCAAGAGGTTGAAGATCAAGTCAGACAGGCTCTGAGGTTCTGGTACCTGAGGAGTACTTTTCAGCTCTGCCTGTTCCTCCCAACAGAAGGAAGGAAACTGCGTCCACGGATACACGTCCCAATCTCTGAGGAGGTCCAAGAAACCTCACCAAGATGCTCTCTTAGTGGCTGCTAGAGAGCTTCCTGGAGAGCTGACTGGCTTCTGCATGGTGAGCCCCGGGCACTCCCAGTGTCCTTCAGCAAAGTCCCAGAGGGAGACGTCAGTAACCCAAGACCAAGGGAGAATGAGGCAGTGTTAACCTTGTAAATAGCAAACTGCCAAGTACAACAGTTCGACACATACAGTTTCACAAACACCGTGGCTCTGCCATGGCGCTGGAAAGATCTAGATCCTGGCTCCAGGAACATCTCATACTTCCCTCCTGCAAGTCTTACAAGCATCTTCAGCCTGTCCCAAATATTGAACACAGTGTTCATTCCAAGTGTTCAAGGTCATCAGACAAGGTGGGGTGAAGGCTGAGACACAGGTATAAGTCTGGAGGAGACTCAGTTTCCCACCACAAAAGGAAATCGGCTATGATTGGCAGTCACAGAGCCGAATTTTATACACCACATCCGGAGACACCAGTTCCTGTCTGTCACCCACTGAGAGGTGCACTTGGATGTCAATTCTAGAACCTCTTTCTGTGGGATCCCACCTATCTTCCCAGAATCTGTGACTAGGGCCCTCTTCCATTAATAGACAATACCTGTTTATTTCCACTACCATTGAGAAAGTTCCAGAAAGTGGCCAAAGGATGTTTTCACCAGATTCTTAGGAATGAATAGTTCTGCACTTTTCTTCTGATATAAATAAGCCTGCCAAGATGTAAAAGTTCCCATCTTGAACCGAATACACAAAAGCAGTGTTTTTCAAACTATGAGTCCCAACCCATATAAGTGGGCTATTAAATCAATTTAGTGGGTTGCAGGCAGTGCCTTTTAAAAAGGAAAAACTGGTCCGGAGAGCATGAAAGTTCATGGCACCTACTAAGAGGGAGAACTGTTTGTGTCACAAACACACCACTTGTACCCTCGGTCATGCCGTAGAGTGTGGCCATCAGTTTGAAAGGCACTATATGCCAGGACTGTTGGAAGGAAGGAGTGACTTGCTTACGGAAATAAAGCCCCGCTGATTTCCTGCCGGTCATCCAGAGTGCTGGCTCCGAAGAGGGAGGGGACGAGGACACTCATGGAAAGTGGACTGGAGCCCAGTGTGAGGTTTCATGCCAGAGCCTGCTGGCCAAATGGGAGGGCTGGCAACTGGACAAACGGGAGCTTTATTACTGCTGATTGTTAGCCATGTGAGGAGTGAGGAATTTTTAAAGAAATCAGGCTTGGGACTTGAAGCACCAAGCAGGTCTCCCAGGATGTGACTCCGCTATGAGAAAGATGCTTCAAGGACCCTGAGGATAACTCAGAATTCCACTTAGAAAATACGAAAATCTCATATGGGAGATGCATATTCTAGAAGGTTAAAACACTTAAAAATTGACAACCCATGGCCATTTTAATCCATAAAAACAGCAACTTTGTTCCTTCAAAGGAGCTACATTCCAAGTGTTCTCCAGGTACATACTAGTAAGTTGATCTATAATTATCCATTCATCTACTAGTTGGTCTTATTCATTATTTTTGGAAAGAGAGAACTAAGGATTAAATTCCAAGCTCTCTTTAAAAGCTGAAGTAGAAGTTAAAATATGCCTTGACTTTTAATTAGAGCTGCCACTTGGAGAAAACCTCAGAAGCCTGAGTTGATTTCTTGGTTAGTTACAGCCTCAGATAATAAATCTGAAAAGGTGTCACAGTTTTTCTCTCATGAAATTCCTCTAAAATATTTTTAAAGACTCAGAGACCGAAGTCAGTCTCCCTATTTGTTGGCATATAAATAAATTTATTCCCTCCTATGCAAGACATCACCAAATTTGTTCCCTCATGGATGATTGGGGAGGACCAAAAAAGAAGAAGACATCAAGTTAGAAAAGGGTAGAAAAGAACTAGTTAGGCAGAAGGGGTTTCATGTGTGACAGGAGGATGGGAGAGATAGGATAGATGGGAGAGATGTGGTAGGTGATGGGAGGGAATTAGACAAAAGTATATGCAGGATGGAGACTTGGTTCTGTGGTTAAGGCGCTTGCTTGCAAAGCCCAGTGGCTCTAGTTCAATTCCCCAGAACCCAGCACAAAGTGGTACATGTATCTGGAGTTTATTTTCAGTGGCTGGTGGCCCTGATGTGCCAATTCTCTCCTCTCTCTCTCTCTCTCTCTCTCTCTCTCTCTTTCTCTCCATGTGCTCACAAATACATAAAAATATTTTTAAAATACATGCATACATGTATAAAAATTGTCAATAAAAAAGAAAAAGTTAATTTCTCTAAAATCAATCATTTTTCCATCTCAAGGCAACCCTGTGAATATTGGTCTGTTCCTCACAGTGCTGACAAATCTAAAATCTCTTCAACTTTGCACATTGATTTTCATTCCCGACAAGCTCTCTGAAGGGCTTCCTAACCCACCATCTTGCTGTCCAGGCCAGTGCTTCCCTTCTTACTGATTTGTGAGTGTGGCAGACACAGCAGTTTTTCTGAATATTATTTCCCTGTAGAAAATAAATGAAGTAGGATATGTCTTCTTTTGATTTCTTCAGCTACCCAGACAGGCCTGCAAGGAACTAAAGTTTCCCATAAGGCCCGAGAGGCAAGAAACAAACAAAAACAAACCAAAGCCCTGGCAGAAAGAAAGAAAGAAAAACAGTTGGTGCTCAGTTTCTAGATCTGAAGGGGTTTAGGGAATCGTCTAGAAAGTTTAGTCAGTCCTTGGTGAGAAGCAGTATGTGTGTCTCTCACAAGCCCTGCAGTTCTCCATGTCTTTTGGTCATGTTCAGTGACCAAGCCCCTCTGTGGACCAGTCTGAAATGTCTAAAGTGACACGAGACATATTGTTCTTTTAAGTCAGCATCCAACCATAGGCAAGTCATGTCACTTAAAACCACATCAAGCATCTGAAACAAGACCCTCCTGAAGCCTCAAAGTTTGGATTTTTCTGAACAACTGTTCAGTTCCTGCTCCCAGAGATGCAGGGTGAGGAGGTCAGTGCTCCCAAATAATTGCAAATGGTCTTTCTGACAGAAGGACCTGGGTCCTCTGGCATGGTGGGTGAGGGGCAGGGAAGGAGGGGGCACCAACAGGAGAACCTGGGTCCTCTGGCATGGTGGGCATGGGGCTGGGAGGGGCAACTATAGGAGGACCTGGATCCCCTGGCATGGTGGGTAAGGGGCTGGGAGGAAGGGGCACTGACAGGAGGACCTGGATCCTCTGGCATGGTGGGCATGGGGCTGGGAGGGAGGGGCACCAACAGGAGGACCTGGATCCCCTGGCATGGTGGGTGTGGGGCTGGGAGGGAGAGGCACTGTAAACAGTCACAGCATGGGCCCTGCACAGCCTGGACCCTCTTTGTAGCCTTTCTCTCTGAGAGCTTATCTAGCCAGAGAAGCTCATCTTCTTCTGTGCCTCTCCAGCCATAGAACGGAATGATTTTTGAGGTTTGCTCTTCTGGAGCAGAGGCGGCAGGGGCCCCTCGAGTTGTCCTCATCTCCTCCATGTCTATTCTGTGAGGAGAGCTTCAACAGGTCAGTTAGAAGGAGAACCTGGTCATCAGGACTCAGCAGGACTGAGCTGAGCAAAGTGGAAGGCACTAACTGCTCCCTTGTGCTAACTGTAATCCTGCCCCTTCCTTTCCACACGTTAGATCCAGACCCAGGGTTCCTGCAGGGCTGCATTCTCCCAATAGGTCAGAAGTCCAGCTGTGCATGAATGCAACCCTGCAATGAACTCAAGCTAACCTCCTGTGCCAGCAGCGTAAAGACTTTAGAAGACCTCTGCAAGAAGCAAATGTGTGTATGATGGGCACGTGCTAAGAGGGCATACTGAAACCCATTGCTTTGTCCACTCATTAGAAAATTAAATCGAGGGCTGGAGAGATAGCCCCGTGGGTAAAGGCACTTGTATGCAAAGCCTGTTGGCCAGGGTTCGATTCCCCAGGTCCCTCATAAAGGTATATGCACAAAGTGGTGCATAACTGAGTTTGTTTGCAGTGGAAAGAGACCCTGCCATGTCCATACTTTCTGTCTCTGTCCCCTCTCTTCCTCTCGCTGTCTTATAAATAAATATAAATATGAAAGATCTATTAAAAAAATAAAAGAAAGAGAACAGGAAATCTTTAAATATTGAGCCCTGACCTTCTGTTTACTAGCAGACATCACAGGACTCTGCTCAGATCTTTCTCTTTGTGTTTGAGATGCCCTGGCTTTCAAAGCTCATTGTCATCAACACATGGGTTGATCTCAGGCACACTTCTTGCCAAAGGAAGCCACAGAATTCTTGCACACTGCAAGCCAGAGTGCAAATTAGTGCAATGCAGGGAAACACACCCTGAACATCATCGGTCCAAAAATCTGAAATCCAAAATAATTCAAGATCTAGGACTTTTTGAGTGCTGACAAGATACTACAGGAGGAAAATCACAGTGACCTTGCGTGATGAGTCCCAGTCAGAAGCAGAGATTATACAAAACTACTTTCAGGAATGTGCCTACGATGCATATGAAACAAATGAATTTCTTGTTTACACTTGGGTCCTACCCTCAAGACATCTCATGACTCACGTGCAAGTTCTCCAAAGTTCAAACAAATCTGAAATTCAAAATCCATCTGATTCTAAGAATTTTGAGATTTTTAATACTTTCTCCATATATATATGAGGAGAGACAGACAGACAGACAAAAACCAGGGCACATGGCTGCTGTAAGTGAACTCCAGATCTCCAGATACATATACCACTTTATGCATCTGGTTTTATGTAGGTACTGCTTGCTTTGCAAACAAGTGACTTTAACCACTGAGATATCTCCTCAGGCCACATATACCTTTTGTGCCTATGATTTAAATATTAAAATTTCTTACACACACACACACACACACACACACAAACACGTGCATGCACAGTCCACTGTAGCTTGTGTGACATTACAATACTCTGGAAATGACTACAATGTTCAGACAACCCCATAACTAGATTTTGGCTTGTGGAATTAATCAATGGGCTAATGTGTGGTAAAACAGAAATGAGAAAGACCCACATAAAGTGAAATAAAAACCCACTGAGAAGTATGGAAAGGTGTCAGAGTTTCATTATTTAAGGAAAAAGATCCCATCTGCGTAAACAACAAATATATATGTATCTATATTCCCAAATATATATTCTGTATCCACAGATATTCCTGGGAAGGCAGTTAAGAAAGGAAAGAGGAACTGCTCATGCTATTAACTTTGTTGCGATTAGCATTCATTGCTTTTATTACCATGCTCTCCTATGAGCTCCATAGTCAGAAGCATCTACATAATGATGTCTCTCAACCCTTACAAGAGTTAGAGACACATCTAATTCTAAACTTGGCATACATCATCTTGTTCTGGGCCCTTCTTCCCCGCCCATCATGAGCCCCCAGCTTTGGGGGGGTGGTTCAAACCTTTGGTTCCCATGTCTGTCCCCCAGTGGGCTTGGGGCAGAACTTGTTGTTGGTTTCATCTCCAGCATGGTTCCCTCAGGCTCTTTAAATGTTGTCGAGAAGGGAAGGGACTTGCTGCTTTAAGGCTGTTAGTGAATTCAGCCAGATCCCCCACTCAGCAAACAGCTGGAGATGCTTGGACCTTCCCCATCTCTAGCTTTCATGCGCCTAATTCACAGGTTGTTAAAAGCCCTCTCTTCTCTTGTATTAGACAGTTGTAGCTCAGCATATGCTCCATTGGGACCAAAAACTGTGCTTGCTGGAATCCAACTGTTCCTACAGAAATGTTGGAAAAGGGATCTTGGCAAAACTTTCTCATAGACTGGTTAAATTATTTCCTTTCCATGTGTGGAGCAGGGAGGAGGAGCATTTGGCAGATTAGCTAAAGAACACGACCATAGTCTGCAGGAATACGGCAGTCAAATCTCTTTAGGAGACCCAAGTCTGCTACTCCTCACTAGGAGTGCTCCTGGACCCTGCTTTTAGAGTCAAATCTCACAGTGGCTTTCAAGGCAGGGTTCAAAGCCAACTCCACCCCTCCATAGCTGTGAAACCTCAGCCTGTCAGGGAAGTCTGAACATGACAGTCCCCTCTCATAAAGGGTTGTCATGAGTCAATGAGGAGTTTTGCTTGGTATTCCATTAATGATTAACTTTGTTTTGTAAATAATTCTGTAAGTATCCTCTGACAGAACACCAGAATGCTATAAATATGGAACTTTAGCTGCAAGTTTGGACTCAGAATCCTGCTTTTTAGCTTTCTTGCTAGCCAAGGGTGCTCAGCCGGATTAAAACACTGTGTCCCATAAGCTATTACTGAGGCATTTCAGTGCAAAAAGAGAACTTTGACCAAAGCTTTAATTTTTAATATATATATATATATATTAAATAATTATATTATATATTAAATATATTATATATTATATATAAAAAAATTATATATTAAATATAATATATATATATATTGTATGTGTAGGCCAGAGGTCAATGTCTGGTGTCTTCCTTAATTGTTCTCTACTTTACTTTTTGAGATTGGTTCTCTCATTTCATTTATTTAAAATTTAGCAAAATTTAGCAAATTTCCTCAGAATACCATATGATATAATTTCTCAGCTGCAAAGTTTCTGTTTTTGCTTTCTCATATTTTTTGCACCTGCTACCACTCACTAGTCTTAGAATAAAGTATGAAATATTCGCTGATTATATCCTAAATTAGGCAGACCACTTATGAAAGCTCTTGAGTCATTGTTTTTTGGTACTTTCAAAAAGCACCATTCCTTCCAGACTGACCCCTGAGCGGATCTGAGCCTGTCGTTCACAACCCACTGAGCTCTCTTCATTCTCGCCATGCAGCCACTCTGCAGGGATCGCCCTCTCTGGGCTGTTGTGAAAAGCACGCCAGGTGACTTCTCACTACGAAAAATCATTTCTCTTCTCTAAGAAAGCCTCCTTAGATATCTGTCATTTTAATTTAAGTTTATATTTTATTTCAGGCATGAGATAGTAGAGGACATTATAACAAAAGGACATTTTGTCATTATCACTGAGTTTAGTATTTCTCCATCCCTGTCCATTGTTTTTTTATTGCATTTGCCCTAAGCAAATCACCTTCTAAACTTGGCATCATGACCACTCTTTCCCATAGACCATCTGGGGCTCCACTGGGACCATCAGTGTCCTGGCTGTGCCACAGCCTCGGCCACTTGGAGGTTGTGGCCCCATGGTTAGCTTAGACTTACTGGTCGTCACCCATCCTACTCTCCTCAGGCTCTTTCCTGTCTCCTATGCCGTCGCTCTAGGAGTGAGAACATGCCTGCTGTTTGAGTAACTATGCAACTGGTTGGTTTCACAAATGGCTGCCATAATTCTTCCCACCTTGTCTGTCTTTGTGGCTTGGCCTCTCAGCAAGGCAAGTGGGTGCCCTCCAAACTGGGCTGACCTGGTGGCTTGCCTCAGAGCAGTCCCTTAACATTTCCACATTCTTTGGGAATCTGGTCACCATATAAACACACACAGACACCCCCTGAGGCAGTCATGCAGCAAAGAAGCCCAAACAGCAGCATGCAAAGAACATGCAAATGAGGAAAGGAAGGAAGGTGTCCCTCCAGCCCTCTGGCCACTTCACTGACACTGTGAAACAGAAAACCAGCCAGCCAATCCCAGTCCTGACTGCAAAATCAGGAAGAGCCACGCTATCGGCTAACTGAAGCACACAGCCTCTTTTAATGCTAAGTCATAGCACTGTGCCCACTTCTGCCAATGAGGTGCACAAGGTGTCTGCTCTGTGGAGCATTTGGGGGAGAGGTGGTTTCTTTCCGTGGGGGGAGACACATATCAGAAGAAACCACTTAGGCTGTGGACTACTGCCCCTGGGGATCAAATCCCTAACCTTGATAATCAGAGCAGCTGTGTCTACCCGCTGAGACCCTCACAAGACATCGCCTCATAGAAGGAGGAGTGGGGAGGTCATCAGACTCTCACCTGAGATTCCAGTCATGCCACTCCCTCCTAGTCTCCTATCCCAGGAATAAGTAATTTTGCCCCCGCTGCATGTAGTCTTGGGAGGTACTGTTCACATATTTCTAGGAAAAGTATAGCAATAAACTCCAGGCTTTGCATGCAACTGTGTAAGCATGTATACCGACAGACATGCTAGCTTGTGACTCAGGGCACAGTCTAGGGATGAATATCAACATTGGGGTCTGGAGAGATGGCTCAGTGGTTAAAGGCACTTGCTTGCAAAGCCTGATGGCCCAAGTTCAATTTCCCAGTGCCCACATAAAGCCAGATGCACAATGTGGTCCTTTTTTCTTTTCTTTTCTTTTTTTACATCTGGAGTTCATTTGCAGTGGCAAGAGGCCCTGGTACACACACACACACACACACACACACACACACACACACACACATACACACACACACATGCACTCTCTCTCTCAAATAATGTTAAAAACATGGAAAGTCAACATGTGGAGAAATGCTGAGTAACAGGATGGGGTACTCTGGTGGCCAGGCCAGCAAACTAAAACCACCTCCACAGCTCTGATTTGAGAGATGATACCTTTAAGTCATTCTGAGTCTAGAATTCTATGATTTTCAGTGAAACCCCACTAGCCCTACTGAGTCCAGGGAGAGAGGACCTTTCCTTCACGCCAGCTGCAGTTCGCTTCCCAGAGCCACAGTGGCTTCTGGTACAGAGACAGGACGGAAACATCTTCACCCAGATGCAAGAAGACAGATCACCTGTGGATTCAGCAAGACCTGTGGCCTTCAACAATTCCATGTCAAAAAAGTCCCTGTAACTGTACCACCACCTCACACTCCTCAGATAATCCCACTTCGAATCCTGTCCCAAGTCTGAGAACTCATCACCTTGGTTTCTGAAAATCCAGTTGAAATGTAGAGAGGGAACTAATATTCTTAATAGGAGGCCAGACACAGGAACAGCTTTCTATTATTAAAACCAGCTCAAGCTATAAGTGTGAGAAAAAATATGAACTCATGTAAATATATGAAGCAGTTAAAAAAAAGACAAGAAATTCACACCTATGAACGGGCAGGAACAACCATATCCACAAACACACATACTCCAATGACACAGGGACATGTTTTCATTTTGGAGGTGTTTTACCCCAGGATAATTGTTGGAGATGGCCATTGCCATCACTGAGCAGGAGTGATGATGCATAGGTGACCCACTAAGATAGGGCCTAACACCATTCTCTCACAGAGGGCAGGGGGCGTTCACCAGGCTCACAGGACTCCAAGGCCTTTGAGAATCCTCATATGGCCTCTAACCTCCCCATGGTTAGATAAGAAGTGAAAGATTGACCCGGATGGAATTTCTTGAGGCTGTAGTTGCTCAAAAGTCATCCAGGGGACTGGCTGGTGGCAAAACTGCCTGTTGGTCACCCATGTTCCTGTAAGTAACCCCAGGAAACTCAGTCTATGGACTTGGATGGATCCCTTTCTTTCTCTCTTTCTGAGGGTGAACAGACATTTCTTTATGTGTCCCACCCAGGAAGTCACTCAGCAGTCATATACAGCCCATCAGAGCAACATTCAAACTGACCCACGTGTGTGTATATGAAGCTATTAGTTAGCATGAAACTTCCTCCTCTGATATTGTTGAGTGATTGAAGGTGTTTTATACATTGCTGGGTATCTTGTCTCAAGTATAAAGACAACTTACATTTAGATGTTAAGCTTTCCATTTAAGACAATCACTTACTATGGATAGTTTAACTTAAATTGTCATTTTGGAAGGCTTGCTAAGTATGACAGTAATTTTGAACTCAACCACAACTCACTAGTCTCCTACTTCTTGGATTTACCCAGACAAATGAAATAGGAAGTGGGGACAACTGTCATAGCACAGTGTTCTGAGGCCATCCTGGCTCCCTGAAGTTAGGCCAGTGAGGAAGCTGTCTGCACGTGTTAGGCTTCCTTGCTGTGAGAGACTGGATAGAACCAGTGCTGCCAACAGACCTGTCAGGAAGGGTGCCAGTGTCTGTGTGCACTGTCCAGCATGGAAATGTGGCTCCGTGAAACCGAGCATTCAGCCTACTTTTTAACACTTGCATGTCTATTCAATAGCCGCCTATGAGACAGCCAGATACGTAGTCCAGCCTTCTTCTGTAAAGGCCACTTGCTCTTCCTACCCAGTATTCCACTCAGCTCTCTGTCTCGCACTCATGTGCACAACAACACTCCATTGTCTTCTTATTTCTCTTAGAACTAAAGGTCAGCTTTACCTCCCTTGCCACTCTGTAGCCAAGAGCTCCGGCTTCACCATCAGCACCAACCCACTTGCTGGAGGAGAGGCCCAAGCCTCAAGAGGTGCTTTGATCTTCCATTAGAGGCAGAGGCAGAGGTTATTTGGATGAATGAGACCCGGCATTAATGGAGTCAATAGACTGCGTGGATATGCTCTCCTAGTTTAGTAAGATAATGCCGCTAAGAAATTGTTAGGAAGCAGCATACAATGGGCAGTTCACCTCCAAATACTGTCTTCTGTAATTACTGGGGCTTGGAAGTTAATTGCCCAATCTATGTTATGTCTTGACAAATTCTTAGGTCAGGATTCAGTTCAGAGGCTGGGAAGAGCTCAGGCCCCACAGAGGAACATGACCAGAAAGTTCATATTGGTAATACGCCATGACACATCCTGTCGTCAGGAGAGAAAGAGTCCTCTACCTCCTTTCTGGTGAGCCGGGAAAAGTTCTAGAAGGAAGATACCTTATGAATGGTTCTCAGGAGTTAATGCAGCTTCAAGTGGGAGTTGGGAGGACACTCTGACACAGAGTGGTGGCTTCAGGGGTTTGACCTAAGCAGGGTTATTCCTCTGTTGAAGTTTCTGAAGCAAGACAAGAATGGCGGTTTCCCACAGCTCTCCTCAGAGCCCTGTAGCTCAAGGATTGATTTCTCATGAGGTAAAACGACTCAGACACTGGGTACTATCTTCATGTCAAAGAGCATCTTCTACTTCCTTGACAAATGTCAATAGGCTTTTCCAGCCCCGTTAAACTCTAGCTCTTGGGCACAGAATAGAAAACCATAGGGCATTGCAGCAGATGCCATCCCAGTGCAAGGCAGTGTCCATGGGTCAGAAGGGATGCAGTCAGCAAGCAGTGAAGTAGGAATGGTTACCTGAAGTACTCATTTTCCCATCAAAACAGAACCATCCTCTATTGCCTGGGACCTAATGGGTCCTCCCTCTGAGTCTAATGCTAGCCCTTGAAACAGACATTTGGTCTCCACACATAGCATTTCCTCTTCCATACGAAGTCGCAGGGAGGTGGACGGGATGGTAAGTGCTGGTGAGCTGCAGACAGGAATTTCTGCATTATTGTGATTCCTTTTAAATTGTCTTCTAAACTGTTCACATGGATCCTCTTTCAACCTGCCCTTGCCCCTGCCATCTAGGCATTTACAGGCTAACAAGAAGATGACCCAGGCAGGATATTAAAGCCCTATAAACAAACACATAGTCATTATAGAAACATAATAAATGCTTGCCGTACCTGGAAGCCACAGGCCTGGGCAAATAGTGGGGTGCTGATGGAATTGGCTGGAGGCAGTTGAGGCCCACCTTCCTCTTCCCCTTGCATGCTCACCTGTTACTAGTAAATAGCTCATGGCCACTGCTTGAGACTACTCACAAGTGATTTTGCACCACAGGGTCACCTGGGAGTTTGAAAGTTCTGCAGGCTGAGGAAACACTCAATAAATCAGAAGCACTGGGGAGGGGCCCAGGCTGTCATGCTTTCAAAACTCCGACATACAGCAAATTTAAGAAACTGGGCTCCAGAGTTTAGGGTAGCATTTCCTAAGATTTGAGTTTTTAGAAAAGTATACATTTCTCACATGCACTACAGACTTTCTGAGTCATACCTTAGAGGAAGGGGACTCTTCCTGTTTACACACACACACACACACACACTCTCTCTCTCTCTCTCTCTCTCTCTCTCTCTCTCTCTCTCTCTCAAACATGCTGAGCCAGAGTTCTATTACAGAGCCACATTTTTCTTTTTACTAAGTCCAAGGCAGTCTGAAATCACCTTTTACTGAAAAGATATGTTATGATAAAGCACTGTTTCCATCTTTTTTGATGTTGTGCACATGGACTAGGAGAAGGTCCATTAAAGACTAGTGGGCATGCATGTGGCCCCGCCCTGGGAAGGCTTGGGCAAGGATGGACTCTGTCTCAACAGACTGGAGAGGTATTTACTTGCTGGAGCACTTTTTTTTCCTTCCTTCCCCCTCCTCTCTTCTTTCTTCTTTCCTACTTGTTTTTGGTTTCTGTTTTTCATTAAAGGGTAATACACTTGTGAACATGTACCCAGAGTGTAGCCACAGGACTTGCTAAACGATCACAAACTGTATAATCAGAACTTTGCTAAAAATTGGAAGCTCACTAATCCCCCAGCAGCTTCCTCCCACCTAAGAAACTACCCACACTCTATGGAAACCACATCTAACATCTCTACTTCTTTTGAAAATTGTATTTATACCACCATGATACAACTGTAGTCGGCTTGGCTTGGTGCAATATTGAGAAATAATTTAAAAGCTAATAGCATTGGAATGTAAATGGCCTAAGACATCCCGATGGCTCTTATATAATGGTTATAGTGAACAATGAAGAAGAAAACGAGTTTAGGAAGAGATTATATCCCAGATTACCATATGCTACTAGCTGTTGGGTGTGACTTTTGAACAGTTTTGAACAGTTGAACATTAACCCAAAGCCTGGTAACAGTCTTGTGCAGTCAGCTGTGTGCATCACGTGTGCTAACAGATGAAATCACAGACTGGCCTAGGTTTGCCTTGGCGCACTTCTGAGGAAGGCTTTCCCTGTCATGTACACGCCCTCACATGTGCACCCAACTGAGAGTTCAATCTGCCATAGACCAGCAGGAAAAGCGCCTCAGGCATGCTTATGGAAAGAGCCAAATAGGCTGTTTCTTTGGATTCTTGAGGAGCCATATTTCAAAACCACATGTGAGTTTTAGTTGACACAGTGGTTTTTCCTGAGTGATCATGCTCATTGTGAATAAGAAGAAATATAGAAGAAAAGTCCTATAAGAAAGACCTTCAGGACCCTACTCAGTGGGTTTCAGCCTTGCTTGGAGCAAGGAAACTCAGTCCCTTTATCTTTAGGTGCATTCCAAGAACTTTGATGTGAGCTTTTTGTGAGTGTTCTGAATTTGGCCAAGACCTGTTAGCTGCCAACAGCCTGAAGGAGCCACACATCTATTGACTGCTTCTCCCAGATTCCTTGAGGTAACTACCTCTGCCTATATATATCAATGACTGAAATTGTTTCTGAGATCAAAATTTGTGTCTTCTTTTTTCTACTTGTTTATAATACTGGCTGAAATGAGGGCATTTAGAAACTTATCATGAGTACATCTGAAATTCCAGGAAGCCTCGAGTTTCTGGGCAAGTACACTTTCCCCTCCCCTTGAAGCAAAGTTGATTCCATTCCAGGCACGTGGCTCTCTCTGCAGGAGGAAATGTGTTCTCATTGCTCCACAGACCCTGGGATGCTGAGAGCAGTGGACAGCTTTGGCTGCCACCCCAAATGCTAACTCTCAGCTCCTTGCCTAGGTGGCCCTGGGTTATTCTCACTTACTCAGCAATGACTGTCAAAACCAACTGATTACACCTCTACATCTGTCCAGTCAAATGACAAAACAATATTCCCACTTGGTGCCTTGGTGAGAGCAGAACCTTTCAGGCCTCCTGTAATCTAGCCCATGCTCATGGCAAAGAGCTTGAGAGACCAGCCCGTGCCACCTGCTCACCTGAGGCCCAGCAGGGTGGTAAGTGACTGTTCAATTAGGCCAAGAATGGAGGGAAAATGTATACACTATTTCAAGCGCTATGACTCAAAGAAGCAATCTTTTCTACTAAAACCTTCGGACATGAATTCTGACAGGATCTACCCATTCACTGTGAATATTAAAATTAGGTATTTATGTTCCCATACATTTCTCAAATCCTATATTTACATATCCATTATATAAGTGCACCATAATTACCTTTCCCAATCATTCCCCAATTGCTGGGCATGGTTCACATCTACTGAGGTCTGGGTATTATCACTCCTTTAAAATACATACAATTTTTTAAAACTATTAATTTATTGGTGAGACAGGGAAGGAGGGAGGGGGAATGAAGGGGAGGAGGTGGAGAATATGGGTAG
Organism: Zapus hudsonius; assembly: GCA_004024765.1. Classification (NCBI taxonomy): domain Eukaryota; kingdom Metazoa; phylum Chordata; class Mammalia; order Rodentia; family Dipodidae; genus Zapus; species Zapus hudsonius. The sequence continues at coordinate 52,264 of PVHP010002764.1, read as the reverse complement.
AGCAGGGCCTCTTGCAAATGATCTCCAGACACATATGCCACTTTGCACATCTGACTTTACATGGGTCCCAAGGAACTGAAGACGGGCTGCTAGACTTTGCAAACAAGTACTGTAACCTCTGAGCTATTTCCCCAGCCCCTAAAATATGCACTAATTTTATGTGAGGAAAAATATTACATTGTAGCGGCTGATTAGTTGTTCACTAAAGGCCATGTTCATGACATAATTCCCAGAATCTGTTATCTCAACTGTAAATAAAGTCTTTGAAGATGTAGTTAAAGATCTCTCCATGAGCTCATTCTGGATTGTGGGCTGGGTCTTAGGTCCAATGACAGGTAGGAGTCGCAGGGAAGAGAGACACAGGGCTGTCAGGAAAGGACATTATCCGTGACTACAATGAGGTACCCACAATCCCAGGGACACCTGGAGTCAACAGACACTGGAAGGTGGAGGATAGGGCTCCTGTGTCCTCAGGGGAAGTGAGAAGATCATCAGAGAGACCTTGGTGGCCATTGCACAGCAAAGGGCCCTGCCATTAGCCACCTCGTCCTCCGCTAAACATTTCCTCTAAGCTTTCTCAACAGCTCTTGCCCTCTGACTTGCTTACTCAGTTTTAGTTTATTTTCTGTTTTCCCAACTAACATATCAGCTCAAAAGGAAAGGGGCTTTGTCTCTCGTTTCCTACTATACTTTGGTATTCTCTTAGTGTCCAATAAACATTTTTTGAGCAGTTGGCTAGTCAAGTAGACCCTGATTTTCCTATATATATATATTTTTTTAATTCAACCTTTCTCTTAAGTGTCCTTATTGATGGCAGCAATTTTTTTTGCTGGAATCCTTAGGTTTTTTATAGCTATACAATCATTTTGTTGACAAAGATAATATTCATTTGGTTGCATTAATTATGTCAATGATTTTTCGTTCTACTAAATTCACTGGGACCTCTGGAAGTGATAAGTCATGGTGGTAGAAGGGATCTCACTTGGTTTGTCACTCCTCCTCAAAGCTACACGCTTTGCTGGGACTCTTTGGAGGGCCTTCCTGCTCCGGGTCCAGGCTCAGTCCCGGATGGCTCTGGGCAGTGGGTGCTGGCAGACACAATGCAAGCAGCAGTCTGGAAAGTTCCCCACCTCCACTGTGACAGCATGTCTGCGCTAGCTTTTTGGAGGAGGAGGCCATGTGCAAGGTACAAGTTTCCCAATGCTCTACAGAGGCCATCAGCCCACAGCCAGCTCTTCCGAGACATGGCAGCATGCCCTGCACAGTGGCCAAGCTGCCTAGATGGTTCGGAGCCATCACCGTGGACCCATATGCAGTTGTCATTGTCACTCGCTAAGGTAGGTAGCCTCCAGGAAACACTGTCATGCCGAGATGACTGTCACAGGCTCTCTGCCTGGTAGAGAGTTTCAGCAGGTAGAATTCCGTTGTTAATTTATTTTTATTTTTATTTATTTATTTATTTTTATTTTATTTATTCATTTTCAAGCAAATATATATATATATATATATAGAGAGAGAGAGAGAGAAAGAGAGAGAGAGAGAGAGAGAGAGAGAGAGAGAGAGAGAGAGAGAGAGAGAACCAGTGCCACCACCTTGTGGGTCTGGCTTATGTGGGTCCTGGAGAATTGAACCCGGGGCCTTAGGCACTGGAGGCAAGTGCCTTAACCACTAAGCAATCTCTCCAGCCCATTAATTTTTTTTTATGATAGGCCAAATAAAATAGAAGCAGATAATAATTTGCTTTTTAAAATTAAAAATGATTACTTTTATACCATTGCTAATGGATGCTAAATCTTTTTAAAAATATTTTATTTATTCATTTTCAAGCAGAGAGATACAGGAGATAGATGATGAAAGAGAGAGAGAGAGAGAGAGAGAGAGAGAGAGAGAGACAGAGAGAGAGAACCAAGGCCACCACCTTGTGGATCTGGCCTATGTGGGTCCTGGGGAATTGAACCAGGGGCCTTAGGCACTGGAGAAAAGTGCCTTAACCCCTGAGCCATATCTCCAGCCCTGGATGCTAAATCTTCATATGACAGAGAGACCTTCCCATCCATGTTTATTATAGCCCTATTCACAACAGCTGAGATAGGAAACCAGCCTAGATGCTTGTCAGCAGCTCAGCGGATAAAGGAAAATGTGGCATATATTCACAGTGGAGTTTTACTTAGCCACAAAGAAGACTGAAATTCTGTAATTTGGCAAGAAAAGAGATGGAACTGGAGATCATCATATTAAGTGAAACGTCGGACTCAGGAGGACAAATGTTATATAAGTCCTCTCATTTGTAGAATCGAAGTAGAAGTGGGGCTACTGAAGGGAGGAAGTAGACAGGAGGAGGTGAATGAAGAAAATGGGGGAACACCAAATCAAGGGCGCGATGCACTTGTATAAAAACTCCCCAACAAAGTCCATCATTTTGTATGATTTTTTTTTTAGAAAAATGGTAGGTGAATTTCACAAGTGCCTTTTTTTTTTACATGCACTGTTACAATCTTTTCTTATTTCTTTCCTCCCCATCCCGGGTAGGCTGACTTGGAACTCACTATGTAGTCTACGGCTGACCTTGAACTCACAGCAATCTTCCTACCTCCAGTGTTAGGATTAAAGGTGTGCCACCATGCCCAGCAGATGTCTTCACTTTTAAGCATTTGTAGTCTAGGGAGGAGTCCCTCTTGATCTGTTAACCTTTTGAGATGCCTCTAGTTTTTATTTGGTAATCTTTGATTTAAATTTGGCCCCTTTGTGCAAAAGTGAAATTGCCCTTTGTTTCAATCTGCATTTTCTTGGCAAGAATTTGAAATAGAAGTTATGCTGGCCTGGGAACACCATTCTGGCACCTTCAGGGTCTATCGGTGCACAAATGCTGGCAAGGATAAAATAAGTAATTTCATAACCCTAACCCATTCAATTTAATAGATTTGGGAATAGAACTTGCATTCTCTCAATTAAGAAAATAGATTTTTCACTGTATGTGCCATTAATAAAACATAATTACAAGGCTAAAAAAGAAAACAATCTACTTTTTAAAGTAGTTATTTTAGTAAGGCACAATCTTATGTCATGAGCAAATTAAATCAGCATCAAACAATAAAACATTAGCTAGTAAACTGTAGTTACTTGAAATATAAGAAATATAAGAAATCACATTTAAAAGTAACTAAGATGAAACAGAGAAGAAAAGCTAAACTGATAAGTTACTCAAGGAACATGGACAGCTGACGTACTCAGAGGGAAACACATGTCTAAAGGTTTCGTTATTGAAAAGACTAGTCCCAAATAAATATGGCCATCATGTGTTGTGTTTGTTCAAGTGTGCACATGTGCACACATGTGTATGTTTCTGTGTGTCCCTATGTGGAGGACAGAGAACCACGTTGGGTAGGGTTCTTCAGAATCTTTTGTTGGCCTAGAGCTTACCAGATGACAAGACTGGCTGATCAGTGAGCCCCAGGGGTGTTCCTGACTCTATTTCACAGTGTTTGGCTCTATTTTTAAAAATGAAATCCAGAATCATCCCATGAGTATGATTAAGAAGAGTGAAAACGTTAGGACTGATAAAAGAAACAAATGCGTGTTCAAAAATATTAAAATACATAAAAGTATTACATTTAACCCTATCACAGTCAATGTAAATGCCTAACAATAGATTATTTCTTGGTAAAATAGGAATAAATAGATTCAAGAAGTTTAAAAATATAGTAAAAAGAGAGGGTGAGATTAATGAGATTCAGAGTCAAGCAGGTAAGGGGATCTGGACCAGGTAATTAATAGTAATTTCACGGGTATGTTGCCATGATTCCAGACTGAAAGGATGCAAAGCTCCTGCTTCCATCCGGGAATCCATGCTCAGTCTATTTCCAGGGCAGCAGCATTGTCTGGGGACTGGTGAGGAATGGAATCACCTGACCCCCCCCCCCAGACCTGCTCGGTCATCAGGTGTCTGAAGTGAGGCTACTGTTTTAAGAACCACCATTGTGGAGGGGCCGGCACACAGTTTATGTAAAATGGAGCAAAAACTGTTTCATCTTTAAGAACCTATTCCCAAATTTACCTAACTTTCCCTCTTTACTCTCAACAGCACGATCTGTCTTCCAGACACACTTTCTTAAACTTGCCCATCTATTTTCCCTCTCACCGTTGTTTGCACAAACCTCTGTCATGCACAGATGCACCTTGGCATTTCCTTCTAGTGCGAACTATCTGGAGCACAGGGCAGGGAGGTAAACAGTAGCAGGTGCAGTGTAGGCTGCGTATGGCAGTGTTTGGTGGGTACAGCACCAGCGCCCTGCTCACGAGGGTCCCCTGGCAGTGGGAGCTGCATGGACAGGGTGAGGTCTAAGTATTAGTAATTGTTTACTTGTTACCTTAGAGTAGATGCTAACTCATTACAAAGTAACTGAGCCATGGCAACTTTCAGGTTGTATTGAAACTACCAAATGAGAAGTATATCTTCTATGGAATGGTAGACGAGGTATAATGAGTTGGAAGCATTTCTAGACATTTTCAATAATGAGGTGAAGAAGTATTTAGATTACATGCTTCAAAAGCCATGAGTTTCTTACCCATTGCCTAAATCCTACCGCATGTAATATGGGGTAGCTATTGGTTAGTTCCCTTTGCTTCGATGAGAAAAGGGCCAGGAGAGCCCAAGAACGTGTCCCCATTTCTATGCAGAATTCAAAATAACCCTGCCTTGACACCTCTCCTAAGCCTCCCAGCATATCTGACCAAACTCAAGTTTCCTCACAAGAAATCGAAATCTGCCTCTGCACCCAGTGAACTTCAAAATGTGTCTTTCCAGCAGAGTACACAATTCAGAAATGTTTCAAAGTTAAAACCCTTCAGCGATGCTTTTACTGCTTAGGACCAGAGCTAACAAATTATACACAGTATGTAAAAGCAATCATTTTAATATTAATAGCTCAGGCATTTGGGAATTAAAGGCTTGGGCTTTGCTTTGGCACACAGGAGGAATATTAGTTACCTGTAATTCTGGTTTTCAGAGGCTCAAAACTGTAAATAGATAACAGCTCCCGGGATCCGGGATCTGAATTCCCTGGCACATGACATGCCTGCTCTGGACAGTTCATATTTCCCTGTCTCTGGCCACCCACAGGGAGGAGGTCAGGATCTGTCAACAGTGCGGTCTCTCCTGCAAAGCTGCTCTGGCCTGTGCACTGTGACCCAGTGTGCACCCCAAGATGATGAGGTTGTCATAGATATAAATATAGAGAGCAGGGTGTATAAACTGAGCAGGAACAAGGGAGAACTCACAAAGAAGAGATGAAACCTTTCTTTGCTTTTGCCTACCTGGAGTCATCAAGCTTGGCCTTCAGGAATAGAGGTGGCTGTGTCATCAAATTTTTCAGGTGATCAGGACAGCTGGTTGGTCTCTTTTCTAAGACACAGCCTAGCTTGGCAACTAGAGAAAGGAACATGCTCGGATGGCTCATGACCCTCAGGGTCTTGTGGAGTACAATGATTCAATCCTGTGATAAGGGTCATGGGGGACTGATGAAAGTTCTATAGGAGATCTATCTGTTTATCTATCTGAAATAGTTTTCTCTTTACTTTATTATAGTTAATTGACAGAAGATGGTATGAACCAATTGATTATTTCCTAATACAGATTCTTTAAAAAGTCATATTTTTATAAAAAAATCAGGATTACAGACCATTGTTTTTCCTTCAAATTAAAGAATGATATCTTCAATGAGGGTTTCTCATTTTTTTGTAAACACTTGAAAAACAAATTATGACATATTCATGTTTCTTTATTACTTAGTAATTTGTGATTAAACCAAACACTAATGCTAGAAAATAATTATTGGTATTCTACAGTGCCATAGAAATGCCACCACTACCTGAGACACTGAATTATTTTGAAGTTTACTGAAGAGAAATGACATAGCTTGGGGACACAAAGGAACTTAGTGCTCCTTGTAGAAAAAGTAAGATGTGAAAGTGGGTTTTCCTTAAACTGACTAATAACTAACTGTTTGGATTTCTTGTTATTTTTGCATTTTGTAAGCATTTGTTTTACATATAAAATAGTTAAAATTATATCATAACTTCCCATTTTCATCTTTCCTATCTTACATTATAACTTAACCATTTCCTCATGCTAAAATTTCTTTAGAAAAAGCAGTTTAAGTAACTTTAGAAGTCCACCAAACAGATATGTACTCAACATCCTAAATATATCTTATTAATTTCCAAATACAAATAATGCCACAAATAATCTTTTAGTGCTAAAATTTATTTATGATTTCTGGATTCATCATTTTTTTGCATGTGTGTGTGTATTATGTGTGGTGTGTGCACGTGTATGTGCAGATGTGGGTGTCCTGTGCATGCATGGAGAGGCCAGAGGGGAATGTCAGGTATACTCTTGTAGATCACTCGTCTGCACGTTTCCTAACTGAGCCTGGAGTTGTCATGTTTTCAGACTGGACGACCAGTGGGTCCCAGCCATACTCTCTGCTCTCTGCTCCCCACTGGACTAGGACTCCAAGTGTGCAAGGCCATGCCCAGCTGTGTCCATAGGTGCTAACAAATCCAGCTCGGGGCAAATCAGATGTTTGTGCAGACAGTACTCTTAGTTGATGACCTATTTCTCTGGTCCTGGATTATGTCTTTATATGAAAATACTTGAGAGTATTCCAGAGATTTCCAAAATTATCCCCAGAAGAATCTGGACCTGTAGTAGAAGTAGGACCCTACTATAGTTGCAAATTACCTTCCCTAAACTATTAGCTTAAAAATTCCATTAAGAATTTTCATGTGACTCATACTCTTATTTTTTTAAAAATATTTTTTAAAACTTATTTGCAAGCAGAGAGAAAGAAGGAAGAGAGAGTTAGAATGGGCATACCAGGGCCTTCAGCCACTGTAAACTCCAGATGCATGTGCCCTCTCGTGCATCTGGCTCTATGTGGGTACCGGGGAACCTTATCGAGGCCCTTAGGCTTTGCAGGCAAGTGCCTTAACCCTAGAGCCATCTCTTCAACCCCCACCACCCATTTTTTAAACTGAATCCCGGTTGCTTTAGTCTAAATGTAAAACTCACTCTAGGGTCCACAGCTGAGTTGCCAGTGGCCTGAAGTTGCAGACTGCTATAATCAGGGTTGTGAGATCATCCTGGCAATGATCCACGGTCTTCCCACATGGGGTGGCAGAGAAGTTTGGAAGGGATGCCAGGTAGGAGCACAGAAAGCTCCTTGGGCAGCTGGAAGCCAGGAGGAAGCGGACTCTGAGGAAGTAGTGGCGGCAGTAGCAAGAACAGGAGCTGTCTGTCTGCTCCCAGCATCGTCTAAGGAGGCTTTGGAATGTGAGATGCTATACAGAATTAGGAGTATGGGATTTTAGGACTGCTAGATCCTGGGGGTTTGCAGTCTCTGAAAAGCCTTGTTTAAATCTCTGGCCCATGAAATCACTGGTCAACACTCGGATGTCTTTCTCTTCTGAAATCCAGAGCCAAGCAGGTAGCTGAGTGGGCAGAAAGTACTCCAGAGTGAATGAAACCTTTGTTTTAAAGCCAAGTAGAGAAAAGTAAGTTTGCGGCCTTTGGAATAGGCCTTGTGAAAAGGAGAATGAGTTACTGCTTTAAGAACAAGGTACAACCTTCAGTCTTTTGGACCCAAGTGCAAAGACCTACTTTTGTTCATCTATGAGTTCACCTAATTACCTCTTTGCCAATCCGCTAAAATCTCAATGCATATTTGTTCAATTTTAAGAGGATATATTTTCCTTGTATACTTATGTGAAGTGGGGATTTTCCATGTCACTGAAGTGATGCCCTTTGTGTCTATTCTGCAGAGGTTCATCCCTTCCTTTGATTTTGCCCCTCTATCAACTCTAAGTTCTAGGTAGGGTCGAGATTTGCTCCCCCTTTCCTTTGCCACCTAAGTTGCCGTGCTCCAGCTGTTCAGGCCCAAGTGGAGCCTGGGCACCTGCTTTCCCCCTGTGCAGAAGACTCGTCCCACCTTGCTTGTCTGCCTCCCTCTGTGGACAGGTCTGGCTGGAAGGCAGCTGTTTTACCAGGGTGGCCTCCTGGCTGCAATTCCCATGCCCACCATTCTCTATTGAAAATCCCTGGCCTTTCTTTACCACACACTACAACTCCTCCTATCTTTCAGTATTTTCAAACCTTTTTAAAATATCTTATTTATTTGAGATAGATAGCTAGGTAGAGAGAGAGAGAAGCGGACACACACACACACACACACACAGAGAGAGAGAGAGAGAGAGAGAGAGAGAGAGAGCCACTGCAAACAAACTCCAGACACATGTGCCGTGTTGTGCATCTGGCTTTCCGTGGGTACTGGGGAATCAATCTGCTAAGCCATCTTTCCAGCCCTATTTTTTAGGGTTTAAAAAGCTCACAGTGGCAAATATCTTGCCTGGTTTCACACACACTCTGATGTAACTTGTAATAACACTCTGGCCTCTTCGTTCTTCCTTCATTAAGGAAATGATCACGAAAACATTTGGGATTCACTAGATTGATCTCATAATTCTCAAAAGACATTGTGACCGCAAACTTGAAACACTAGCCTGTTTTCTGTTTTCTCCATCTTTTGGACTATGAGAAATACTGCAAGATTCATGAGAATCAGTATATACTCATCTTATTCTGGTATATGGATAGACATATAAGCACAGAACATATCAATGCTTAATAATGAATAAATCCATGACTGAACTTACTCATTTTTCTTCTTTATTTTGGAATACTTATACTTCTAAGTAAAAATATTTAAGTGGAGTAGGGTTTTTTTTCTGATAAAATGACTTTTGGAATCCAGCTTAAATTAAAGTTCAGGAATCCATAAGTACTTTGTGGGAAATACCAACATTAGCATATTTGTTAGAAATGTACAGAACCTGAGAACAGATGTGAAGACTAGGCCTTTGACTCCAATGTGTATAAATGCATAGATTTCATCACAAAAAGTGTGCTTAAATAAATCTAAAAGCTTTACTCTTCTCTTCATTCTGGGTGGTAAAGGGGCGAGTGAACCAACAGGAAGAAAGCAGCTAAGGAAGAAAACGGAGAAATTTCCCTGCAGGAGTAGGGGGTGAATTTGGGCCTCCGTAGCGGGTAGGTAGCTGCTGACCTCAGCTGAGGCTGTATACACATGGTAGCACAGCCCACAGTCCTAGCATCTGGGAGGCAGAGGCAGGAAGATTAAGAGTTTAAGGCTAGCCTGAACTACCAAAGAGGCTCCAGGCTAGCATGAGCTACATAGTGAGACCTTGTTTCAGAAAGACTGAAGTCAGGTCTGAAGAGATGGTAAGTGGTTAAAAGTGCTTGTTTATAAAGCCTGCCATCCCAGGCTCAATTCGTCTGTACCCATGTAAAGCCAGATGCACCAAGTGGCACATGCATATGGAGTATGTGTGCAATGGCAAGAAGCCCTGGCATACTCATATGCTCTCTCTCTCTTTCTCTCTAATAAGCAAATATTTTTTAATGCTTTATTTATTCATTTTCAAGCAGAGAGAGAGAGAGAGAGAAAGAGAGAGAGCGAGGGAAAGGGAAAGAGCACCAGGGCCACCACCTTGTGGGTCTGGCTTATTTGGGTCCTGGGGCATTGAACCCGGGGCCTTAGGCGCTGGAGGCAAGTGCCTTACCCACCGAGCCATCTCTCCAGCCCATAAGCAAATATTTTTAAGAAACAATGGTTGGAGGTGTCTTGGGTTAGCTCACAGAATAGATAAAGAACAACCCAGATGATGCTTTCTCAAAGAGAAGGGGTGCTGGGGCTATGGCTCAGTGTCGCTCAAGCCTGACGAGCTTCTCCAATGCCAGCGTGCTGACGGTGAGACGGGAGACCCAGACAGGAGACAGCGCTCGGTGAGCACAGCCAAAGCAACAGCAGCAGAGAGGGCCTGGGAGACGTCCAGTCTCAAGTGAAGTGGGGCAGTGAGGACACACCTGGAAGTCGTCCTCTGACCTCCACACGTGCACTGCGGTTCATGTGCACCGACACTCTCACACAGACACACAAGTAATAATGATAATAACAGTGACAATAATAACAGGAAGGAGAAAGGAAAGCGAGGTGCCATTATTCAAAATCCTTGTCTACACACCAATTCCTCATGAAGTGTCAGTGAGCACTCATTTGCTCTGAAGTGTTTTCAAACTAGGGTACCCGAGAGTCTGGTGGAGGACTTCTTCAAGAGATCACTAAGACTCATCCCTAGACTTTTCCTCTCACTGGGCCTGGTTGGGACCCTAAAATTCCCTGTGCTGGCAAGTTTTCTGGTGAGGCTGAGCTCCCGATTTCTACATTTTGAGAACAATGTCTCTAACACAATGACTCTCACTGGGGCAATTTAGTTCTCCATCAGACCTAGGGCAATGTCAGCAGACACACGTGGAGATGGAGGTGGGGTCCTCTGCAGGTATCTAGTGCTGCTATAGACGCACCATACAGCTTCCCCAAAAGAGAATCATCCTGCCCCAAAGTCAATGCTATGCTGTTGCGAAACTTCTCTCTCTGAGAGCTCTCTCATGGAAGCACGTTGTTGAACAAGAGCTTAAATAACAAGTCAAACAAGAGCTGCTCATTCTACTAAAGTGGGATGATGTCACAGACGTTAACTTAATTGAGTGGTGTCTCAATTAAGGCAGATATCTCTGTCATCTTTCTCTGTGTCTCTGTCCTCTCCCACACTCACATGTCCATTAGGCTTATAAAACACCACGCAGCCCAGACATTTACTCATCCCAAATGTAAGCGAGGGCCTCTGCATGGCCAGGGAGGGACAGCAAGCCAGTTGGGATGGGAAACACCTTTATTCATTCCCCCAGGGGCTGGCATCAGCTTGTCCACACTGGACAGGGTTGTGGAAACTAGACACACCAGGCTCTGTAGACTACGGTGCTGAGAAGACACTGAGGTTTCCTGCAGACTCAACATTCTCTTTTGATATTGTTTATTACTGGCAAAAGATGTTGCCTGGCATCTTGTCTAAGATTTAAGCAAAATTAGTAGGACTTCATGCATTTCCCTGGGCATCAAGATTCCCTCTTGTCATCTCTCTCATTCTTTAGAGATAGATTCCCTTCCATCTGTGCTTAGAATGTCCCAAGACCACATCACAAACATGAAAGAGAAAGTATTTTACTATCAGATGTGACTTGTCCTTTTAGCCCCTCCTCTCTGTTTCCTTTGACATCCTGTGTCTCTGTCTCTGTAAATGGTCCAGTCGGAAGGGTCACTGAGAGTGGAAATTTTAAGAGTCATTCTTACTGCTGTTTTTCCTTCCTCCTTTCATCACTCAGTCTACCTCATAAGTTCTTTTTAAAAATCTCTTTTTGAACTTCCATCCTTTCTACTTTTATGCTGGTTCATCCCATCATGGTATTTCTAGATTATGACAAGTCTTTCCAAGGACCAGCCAACCTCTGGGTTTGGTTCCCCCTCATACGCCATCCAGCGTGAAACTTCCAAAACACACATCAAATCCTACGATTCCATGCTGCATCGACTCCTAACAGATTCAAGGCTTCTATGGTAGAATGTAAAGAGCTCACAGGTAACTGTTTGCCCTTCACACTGGGTCCTCTTCTCCCCAACACCACATATTCCAAGTGTGTGGTGACCATCCTGGATGTCACTGGTTCCCATGAAAATGCCTCATTTTCCCTAACCAAGTTGGCCCTCCCTATCTACAGGCTGGGCCACCTCTGGATGGAACACGCCCGGACCTTTTTCTTCTTGTCACTCTTTCCTAACAATACTTCTAATAACTCATTACACAACATTTATATTGTACTGTTTAAGTCACCCAGAGGTGCTTCATGCTCTATGCAAATGCCACACCATTTCATGCAAGAATTCTGACCTGCAGATTATGGTACCCACAGCCAATCCCCACAGACCCTGTGTGACAACTGTTCTGTCCTTTGCATGTCTGTTTCCCCACCAGGAACCCTTGAATGCTGTTCCTGCATCCATCCTCACCATTTCAGACATCAGCTGAATAGCACTTCCCCTGGGAAACTGTCCTTGACCCCCAGCATAGTTAAGAGCCACACCCATGCTCTTATGGCACCTTGTAAAGCTCTTCCCCATAATTATCTTCTGTTGTAATTGTCTAGGTCTTCCAGGAGCCCACAGAGAGCTAAGAAGGTAAACTCCCCATACTTCTTGGTGACTGTCTGTCCTGGTGGGGGAATTTAATAAAGTGTTATCTGAGCAAGAATTTGAGGAAACTGGTAGGGAGATACATTTAGAGTTAGCTATGGGTTCTCTCCAGAGGTCTTTGCGATCATTTATTTCCCCCTTACGTTTTCACATTTGTATGGCAGAAGCGTTATGAAACCAAGCTTTCCTGCTGACAGTGACAATGGATTTCCTTCTCTAGCCTTCAAGACCTTATTTTTTGGTGTGTGTGTGGGAAATGGGTGGGTGTTCATATGCATATGGGCGCAAGGCAATGTGGAGACCAGAGGTAGATGTCAGGGAGCCTCTTCTATCACTTTCTGCCTTTAACCTGGAGCTCACCAGTTTGGCTAGGCTAGCCAGCCAGGGAACTTTGGGGATCCTCCTATCTCTGTCTTCCCAGCACTGGGACAACTGGTGTGTGGCACCATGTGTGGCTTTTACCTGGGTGCTGGGTATCTGAACGCAGACCCTCGTACTTGTGGGGCAAGCATGTTACCCATGAAGGTATCTCCACACTTCCACCTTTGATAGTTTTCATGCTCTTTTGTTCTCTACTAGACATTCATGTATATCAAAGACCCACAGGGAGGGAGCCAAAGTGGCTGGGCCACAGGAGGCACAGTGAGCTCAGTGGGTCTGAGATGCATCACACAGGGTCTTTTAACCCAGTGAAAACCCTTGAAAGGTTTAAGTTTAGGTGGTGATGCCATTGCTCTGGCTGCTTTGTGGAGGGTGGGTCAGAGGATGGGCTGACCGTGGAGAGTGAAAACCTGGCGTGGGCCACTGGAATGTCTGAGAGGTGGTGTGAGCCTGGGAGGTGGAAGTGGAGATAGATTCAAGATGCATTTTGGAAGTAGGATTAGGATTGTTGTGAATTTGGATTTGGGATGGGGAAAGGGGAAGTGAATGATGTCAGGTTTGGGGTGACCAGTACTCCCATTGCTGAGATAGGAAGACAGCAAGGCCAGCTGTGTTCCAGGCTCACCCAAGACATGGCTGCCACCAGCTGCTGCCACAAACCACCCCTCTTTCAGCCATGAAGGGAACCTTTGCCTATGCCTCCACTCAGCTCCAGTCGGACCTCCATTCCCTGGAGGTGAGAAGCTCCCTTCACATGCAGACATGCCTGGGATGTGGCAGATGCTCTATCCACGTTTGCCATGTGGTGAATGAAGTGTTATTCACCTGCAGCTCACTCCCAGAAAGCTGCTAGAAATATCCTGCCTCCTGCATTCTCCAGATCATAGTGCAACGGACATCACCCAAGCCTTGGAGAAACATGTTCCCTGCAGCATGTTCCCATGTAGCATGTAGCCAGGCCTTTAACTTCAAGGACTCGCTCTGTCATTAGTTAGCACTGTCCCTTTGTACTTGGTAAACAGTTAATTTTCCCATTCTAAGGTGTTTCCTGAAAATGCAACTTCATTTCCTCTTCTGTTAGAAAGGGTTTGAAAGTAGGTTTCTCCTCATTGAAAATACTTTAAGTTATTTTAAGTACATTTCATTTTCTATTCTATTCATCCACACTTTGGTTAGAATGCTTTTTTAAAAATCCTTTAAGATCCCATAATATCACTCAATTCACTGAAATATGTATTTTTTAAATGATGCAATCTGGTACATACTAGTGTTTCAGCTCATGACTTTTGTGAACTATTTTGAAAACTTCATTACCACTCACAGTTTACAATAGCACAATGATAAGTATTTTATGTCCCCTTTGTTATTTAATTATCCCAGTGACAGACTTCTGTTCCCCATCACTGCTGAGTGAATGGGCATTTAGCAGGCTTCAGTGATGTGTTAGGAGCACACAGCTAAAAAGAGCACCATGTGCATCCACAGCAAGTCAACCAAGCTGGAGGTGTGTCATCACACAGGACTTCAGTGTTGTGGTGGGACAAGACAAGGGGTCACTTTTGGGCAAACCCAGTTGCACCTCAGCATTAGCCCCACCACCTGCAACAGGGGTTCTTCACATGCACCCAGCTCCACTCCTGGGGTTCTACTGAATCCCTCCTGCTCTGAGCCAAGTTTGCTTCTATAGGAAATGCATCTTCCAGAGAGGCGGCTAATCCCCGTAGGTTTTAAAAGTCAGATAGTTAACTGGATCTGTTTCCACCCTTTCCCCAAGAAGCGACCCCTCTTCTTGGGAAGTCAGCATCCCCCTACTTGAGATCCGTCACCAAAGTCACCCCTTCTCAGAGCAGCGCTCTAGGCTCCTTTCACCTTTCTTTGCAACACAGAACACCCCCAAACCCTCAGCCTCCTGTATCCTAGGTGTTTCCTCAGGTCTGGCACTCCAGGTCCTGGAGGTCCATCAAACTGTGGCACTAGGAATGATTATAATTTTCTTTCTTTTCATCATTAATATCTTATTTTAGAAGAGGAAGATACTTTTGCTTTCAGACCTCTCCTTCAAAGTATCTAAAGTTTTAGAAAACACATCCTTATAATCTATATCCATTTATTATATTTCCTTTCCTCCCCCACAAAGGCTTGAAATCCAGGAACCATATTTTCTTTGCCTTTTCAAATTCAAGCCATCCGAGAATTTGTTGATAAGTGTATTTGTAGACTTTCATCTTTAGCAAAGACATGTCAGAACTTCAAGAGAGGTTTGGCGCTGGATACCCACACCCTTCAGATGGACAGGCCTTGACCCACTCATTAACTGGAACAGAATTGAGAACATGCCAGAGCTGACACTCACCTTGCTGTCCTCTGGGCCTTGGAGACTTGCAGACATCTCCATCAACCTCCACGACAGCCTGGATGAAGGTTTTCTAAGCCAGGGAGCTGCTGGGAACCCAGTGCCACATCCTGCACTTGTGTCCCTGTGAGCTGAGTGTCACATGCATGTGCTCAGCATCTCAGACCCCCATGCTTGCTGGCCCTGGGGATGGTACACACACTACTCTTCCCAGACTGCTAGTTCACAGGGAGGTCTGGGGGTTCTTCATCAACCTCCTGTATTACAGCAGGCCGCCAGCAGAGCGTGTGGTAACCCAACTCCCTCCTGAAATGGGACTCCAGGCATCAGGAGGCTCTTGGACAGGGAACACCTGACGTGCTACCTTATCCACATCCACAGGACCATCGAAACGCTCGCTCCCCTCCCAGCCCAGCCTGGTAATAATCATAATTGCAGAGCGAAATGGCTCTCTCCACTAATTATGCTGCTTATAACCAGCCCAGAGGGAAACAATAATTTGGCTTGAAATAAGATTTTACAATCCCTTGGTCTGGGAAGAATGTTTGGGTTGGGAGCCATCAAGATTCAGGATTGACAATTGTTGATCTAAATGTCAAGTGTCTGGCTTTCAAATTATTTATGTTTTATTTTTTTCTGAGTAAAGCAGTATTCTAAAAGTGGCCCCTGTTTGCTGTGGGGAGACAGGCAATGAGTCTAATTGGCTTTATGGCCCTTGTCAGAGAACATGTTTTTGCTGGTTGTTGGGTCTGGGAGCTGTCTGCGTGCCAAAACAGTGCCCCTCAGTAAACCTCCTACCAACCTTACACATGGGCTTCTGGTACAGTGGTCTCCATGGCAACAGTGGAGTCATGGCATAGCTGCGTTGGGTCAGCTAAGCAGGATGTGCAATTCCCAATCCGGTGGGCATCTTGCCAGTCATAGCTCACCCTAAGATTTGCTCAAGGGACTAGCGTGCTTTATGCTCTACGCTTTCTCATCCTTTCATTTCCCTCATTTTTCTCCCTCCCTTCTTCCCCTACCTCTTTCTTCCTCCTCCAGTTTTTCTCTCCCGTCTCCTTGCCCAACTGCCACAAGTTATATCTAGCTCAGATCCTGTGTTTTACCACAGCTCTTTCACAGCCCCTCGATTTTACACACCCTGTATGCTCATTTTCTTCCTCTTTTTATCCAGAAGAGGATGGATCAAGTGCAGTGGTGATGACCAGTTAAGATCTTTCTAGAAAGTATGCAACACTTCTCTTTTCTTCCCAGCTCTCAATAGCTTGACAACCTGCGTTAAGACAGTGTCTTCTTCTTTACCCTGGTACCCAAGACCCCAGCCTAGCCTGACAACCTGCGTTCATCTACAGTGTCCTCTCGGGTCTGGCACCCCAGGCACACTGGCAGCTCCCAAACATGCTTTGCCACAGTCAGAAGTGATTTTCTGTTTCACAACAGGCTGAGTCTCCCCACTCCCTCAGGCAAAGCATGTTGCTTTCCTGTTCCGTTGCACTGCAAACATTTCTTTCTATCCGTCTCCCCAAAGAGGCTAAGAGTTCCTAGGGCAAAGGTGTTGCTGACTCACCCACCCACAGTTGCTCAATGAGTGGGTGCTGAATGAACTTTGCTTCTTGGAGTTTGTCCTGAATATTCAACAGGTATAAGTACACAGCAAAGTATAGCATTATGAGTTCAAGTGTGTGGGGCCCAATCCGTGTGAAGAAGGTTGCTTAATTTTTTGGTGCCTCGGTTTCCCCATCTATGGAGGAGAAATAATATTGCCATTTCTGGGGGAAGGGGGTCATGCAGATTACACAAGCTGCTGTGTGTTATATAGCAATATTATCTTGAAAATATAAAGATATTCATGACATGCATGAGTGTTGAATAAAATGATATCTATGGTGGCCTCTGCACACTCTTAGGACTGGCTTGATTTAGAGGAGCTGATCTTTGCTTAAGAATATCTGTCTGCTTTACTCCTCCAATCAGAGCAACAGATACTAACACCAAGTGTCAAACTCCATTCAAGCGGGTAAAGCCTGAAAGACTGGAGTTCAGATCCCTAGAGCCTCTGTAAAGCTGATCACAGTAGTGAGGATCTGTAATCACACTGTGCTTACAGGAGGGTGGGAAGCGGACAGAGGAG
Organism: Zapus hudsonius; assembly: GCA_004024765.1. Lineage (NCBI taxonomy): Eukaryota > Metazoa > Chordata > Mammalia > Rodentia > Dipodidae > Zapus > Zapus hudsonius. The sequence continues at coordinate 35,235 of PVHP010002764.1, read as the reverse complement.
ATTTTTCTTGAAGCACAGAAGATTTTTTTTTAATTCCAGAAGGGAGGTAAGTGTGGGCTAACGTAATCTTAGGGCAACTTCACAGATGCGTGTGGTGAGATTGGGAAGCATGTTAGAAAAACAAAAAGACCTAGTTCAGAAACTACAATTCTTGGATTATCATATATGGAAAAGAACACATTGGTCCTCTTTTAATTGACAATGTGTTTAATATTCAAAAGAGAAGTTTGAATGAAACCTAACACCATGCAATCAAATCTCAAACATAGAAGAAGTTAAAGTCCAGAGGCAGGAACAGGAGGACATTCCGGTTAAATCAAAACAGAGATTCTATGAGATGAAACTCTGAAAAATCTATTTTCACCTCAGCAGCCCTCCATGTCAGACCCTGGACGTGCACACCCCACCACATGCTCTCCTGTGGGTCTCAGGAGTCTGTGGTCTCTCCTTCCTGGAGCAAGCTTACTGTGGCTCAGCCTGCAGGGCAGCTGTGGGGATGTGCTTGCTCTCCAGCCTGTGACTGGTTGTTAGCACTGTTGTGGGTCTCAACGGCCTCCCACATACACACTTCTCCAAGCACCTGCCATTGTGTAGGAGAAGGCCAGGTTGGCTTTCTGTCTCCCTCTCTGGACAGTCATGCAGAGTTTTTTTCACTTCCCAATGTCTTGCAAGGTCCTTGGAGCACACAGCAGGGGCCCATTCAGTGCTCAATGGATACTGAACAGGCAGAGTGCTAAGTTTCTGTGGGCTCTCGCTGCAAGGCGCTTTTGGGAGCAGTACTAGGTCTTCCCTTGCATTGTTTTGCATAAATTAAAGGAGAACCAAAGTGTACATTCCCATACATGATAGAATAGTTAGGATTCCTCAAAAGGGCCAGAAACTACAGCGTATGTCATCGTGCTCCTTCACAAACTTCAAATATGACTCACCTATTTTAGATAAAAATGCTCTGAAAATTGTACTTGAAAGTCATAATGGGCTACTACTGTTCATCCATCAGGATGACTGAACATTGTGAAGTGGTGAAGAGGAGATTAAGAACTCCCACTTGCCACTTGAGGCAGTATAACTTTGTATAATTGCTGTATAAGTTACTTTCTCATTGCTGTGACAAAACACCCAACCAGAACCATCTGATGGAAGTAAAGGGTTTATTTTGGCTTATGGTCTCAAGGGGAAAGTTGTGTCATGGTGGGAAAAGCATGGCAAAAACAGATAGCAGCACATCACCTGGGAGGAAGTGCAAGAGTGAGCTGGCAAAGGGGGTCAGAGTATAAACCCCCAAGGCCCTCCCTCAGTGACCCACCTCTCAAAGACCCCAGCAGCTGAGAACCAAGTATGAAGCACAATCCCATACACATGAGGCTATTGGGACATTTTACATCCAAAGCACCACATCTTGGGCCATGGCCCCATAGACTCATGACCATCTCATGATGAAAACTGCATCCAGCCCAATCTCAAAAGTTTTCATAATCTCCTTCAGTTATAGCACTGTTTAAAGGTCCAAAGTCCAAAATCTCATCTGAGACTTAGGACAGTGTCTTAAGTATGTGTGTGTTTTTACAAGTCACATATTTCCAATACATAATTACACAGAGCAAACCTTCCCATCCCCAAAGAGTGGAATGGGGCAAGGCAAGGAAAGACTAGATCAAAGCAAGGGAGAAAACAAGCAGAGCGAACATCAAATCCTGGAGTTTCGTGTTCACTTTTTCAGGAGGAAATACTCTGGGTTCCAAAGGGCGTGGGCAACTCTGCCTCTCCAAGTGTGCTGCTTCCAACCCAGGCAGATCCATCCCCAGCTGTCTCACAGTCCCGACATCTCCAAAATCCTGGTGTCTCCACTGCAAACCACAGTTCATCTTCACTGCTCCATTCCATGGTTCTCATGGCCTCCACATAGGGACAATGACCCGCGTCACAGAGCCTCAGTGGTCATCTCCAGAACACCATGTTGCAATCCAACGACCCAGTATTCCCTACATTGGTCCTGCTTCTAAAGCCAGTGCCAAATTTGCTAATCCAGAGAAGATATGACTTTGAGGAACAGGAACCTCCTCCAGCATTCCTCCATCAGGCCCCTCCTCTCACAAGACCAGCACTTCTCCTCTTGTACCAGTACCGAGCAGCTGGCCCATCCTCAAACAGTCTCAGACAGTCGCAGCTGTGCAACTGTGTTGCTTTCATATCCTTTGCTCTGTACTTTATGGTCTAGAATTATGGAGGCTATCCATAAAAAGTTTAAAGAAAGAGTGAGCTAAATAGCACTGACAAGCTCTGAAGTCCCAAGACCCCCACTCAGTGACACACCTCCACGGCTCTACCTCCTGAAGACTCCACCAGCTGCGGCTTAAGTATGAGGCTTAGTCACAAACCAATGAGGCTAGAGGGAATATTTAACACTGAAACAAATACAATTTCTTTGGAAAGAAGGGCCAGAAGTTTCTAGCACAGTTAAAAAGACACCTGAGAAATCTACTCCTAGGCATATAGCCATGGCCTCTCAAAGACAGTTCTAAACACTGAGCAACCCAATTTCCCATTTTCAACAAGACAACAAATAAAGAAAGTGTTAGAAATAATCTTCCTAACAATGTGTAGGAGTCCTATAAGTTTTCGACTAGGTACAGGATATCAAGTACAAAAGAGTATGTATTATTTAATATTATGTATAAAAATTTTTTAAAACGTCACGGGTGGAGAGGAAACTAACCAGATGGTAACTCCTTTTTTTTTAAAAAAATATTTTTACTTATTTATTTGTAAGCAGAGAGACAGACAAAGAAAAAGAGTGTGCCAGGGCCTCTAGCCACTGCAAATGAACTCCAGACACATGGGCCACTCTGTGCATCTGGCTTCACGTGGGTACTGAGGAATAGAACCCAGGGCATCAGGCTCCTCAGGCAAGCACCTTAACCAATGAGCCATCTCTCTAGTCCTGCTGATGGTAACTTTTATGGAAAAGGGGAGGTAACCACAGGGATGGGTAGGAGCTTCTGGGGGTGCAGGAAATGTTTCTCTTCTTTTGAGTGTGGTTACACAGATGTACATTGAGGATTATAAACCAGTACACACAGTAACCCTCACGAAAGCATTTCAATAAGACAGATCACACTAGGTACAGAACTGTAATCCCAGGTATTGGGAAGGCTGAGGCAGGAGCATAAAACATCCAATGTCAACCTGGGCGAGAGAGCAACTTCAAGGCTAATTTGGGGAATTTAGCACCTGTTTCACGGTAAAATCTGGAAAGAATACTGGGGGTCTAGCTCAGTGGTACAGCATTTATCTAGCATGGGTTATGGGTTCAATTTATGGCACTCAAACAAAGATAGATCACTAGGAGTCTATATGTCCTACCCTTTCCCTCCACCTCCCCATCACTCACGTAACACACAGAGAGTGGTTCACATATACCCTCTAAGATTCAGGGCAAGGGACCATGGGGAATGGTGTAGTCATCCTGACATAGTTACTAACCGGGCATTCAAGCTAACTAAATGTGCTCAAACAGCTCAGAGAAAGGACGTCCGGGTCCAGCCAGTCCCACCTGTCGCATCATTTCCTTTATGATGTAGGTGAACCTCTCTGTTGAGCTCTCCATCATGGGAAGCAGCAGAGGCTCTCTCTTAGTCTTATTCCTGGAACCAAGTCATCTCCTTGGGGTGCCCCTCTTGGTAAATAAATCCTGTCTTGACAGAATCAAGTCAGAACTCTGATAAACATCTAAAACCTGAAAAGGACAAAAATGTCTTCTGAAAGAAATACCAGACAAGGTTGAAAACATCAACTCCTTGAAGCTTAACTATGTCTACCGCATTGGCCCAGCCTACAGGAAAGATGTCCTAGGAAAATGCCCACTCTCCATCCAGCAGGCTCTGACTGGAGGCAGGCCCAACCTGCCCTTACCATGGGGCACCTAGAGAGCTCCCCTTACACCTCCAGCATTTGTTAGCAGATGTTGCAGCATTTGAGCAGGATAAATCTTTGGGTCTAGGATGGTTCTGAAGCCCATATCTCTGCACTTCCACCACTGTGATAATCACAAAACGCTTGAACCTATTTCCCTGGCGAGGATGTTGTTTTGGGGGGGACTCTATTGACATCTGGTTGACCTGACCCACAGTAATGTAGAATCCAGACTCAGCGTTCTGATGGTATTTGTATCACTGAATCTCATGTGTATATGTCAGTGTTAAGTAAAACAGTGAGAAAGCAACATTTTGCAACAAGCGATTTCAGGAAAACATCCGAATTTCCATCTCTGTAAGGAACAACTCTATCACTAGTCTATTCCTGGCTGGTAGTTGGGTTGCAAGCTTGAACTTGAGCCTACACTGCAGGCAGGCCAAGTGACCATCCACTTGTTTTCTTTCTCTTCTGTCTTGGAATCGGATGGTGAAAGGAGGGTGGTAGCCAGCAGACGAGAAGCTCCATGTCTTTAAGGCCCAGAGCTGTGGTCATCCAGGTCTCAGCCCAGCACTCCTTCTCTCTCCCCCATCTTCCCTGGCCCAGAGCTATAGGCATGTTCCCTTGCACACAGAGTGTGGGTGTAGGGGGAGGGGTGGCAAAACCAGTAGATGAAAAGGAGTGATCAACAGTCTGTGAACAACACCAAAGCAGGTGACACCGTCAACTACATGCCGCCAACACCCCTCAATAGATAGGTTCAGAACCTGTGCACGTCATAATGACCCTCCAGCAGGTCCTGGAACTACTTTTCTAGTCCCGCATCCCTTCACACCCCAGCACTAGCCTTGGTGGTCCCAAAGCTAAAGGCAGTGAATCTCAGAGTATCTGAAAAATGAGTTGAGGAGGTAGGTTTACGGGTGAACAATTTAAAGAGACTGATTGAGAGGAAGGGGGGATATGATGGAGGGTGAATTTGAGAGGGGGAAGGGGGGTGGGGAGGGAATTATCATGGTGTTTTGTCTGTGTTTATGGAAGCTGCTAATAAAAAGTTTTAAAAACTAAAGAAAAGTTTTGGTGTATTTATGTGGTGTGTACATGTGTGTAGGTATGCTCTTATGTCTGTGTGCGTGTGTAAAAGCCAGAGTTATATGTTGGGTGGTCTCTTTGGTCAATGTCATTTATGTGTTGGAGACAGGGTTTCTCACTGAACCTATTGCTCACTGATTTGGCTAAAGTAGCTAGCCAAGTGGACACCTCCTTCCTCAGTACTGGGATTCCAGTGGTGTGTCACCACACCCTGATATTTTTAGGTGGGTGCTGGGGATTTGAACTCAGGTCCACATGCTTGTGCAATAAACACTGTACACGCTAAGCCATCTCCCCAGCCCCAAACTAAAATATATTTTACATTTATCTTTGCTTTTACAAAGTGGCCTCTAACCACTGCAAACAAACTCCAGATGTATTCACCACTTTATACATCTGACTTTACGTGGGGACTGGGAAATCAACCTCTGGTCGTTAAGCTTTGTAGGCAAGCACCTTCACCACTAAACCATCTCTCCAGTTCCATAAATACAATCTTAACATATTAAAGTAAGAATCTAGAGGGCTGTGAAGACGACACAGTTGGTAATGGGCATGCTGTGCAGGCATGAGGACCTGAGTTTGAGTTCCCTGCACCCATGTAAAATACCAGTAATGGGGTGTTCCTGGAAGCCCAGTGCTCAGGAGGCAGAGACAGGGGATCCCTGGAGCCCACTGGCTAGTCTAAGAGAACTGGTGAGTTCTAGGGTCAATAGGAGACCCAGTCTCTAAGAATAAAGTGGTGAGAAAGATAACAGGAGTTGATCTTTGACGCATGTACATGCATATACCTCCCTCCCCCACATAGTTATGTAAAACAACAACAAAATAAGAGCAAAACAGACAAGTGTGGAAAGGAAAATAAACTTTTCTGAAATATTGCCTTGGAGAGCCACAGTGATGGGAGAATGGGCCTCACTTTGTCCCTCTCTCCCTGAGCCAGCAGTAAAGAGTTAATTAACCCTTTCACCCCTGCAGACCAAAACTTCAACTCAAGGTAGGAAACTAATTATTTTTTTAAACTCCCAGGACAAGTGGTAAGGGGTTAAATATAATTTTTCAAAAATCTGATCTATATCTACCAAGTAAGAAAGAGTCCATTGTGCTGGCTTGGGCCCGGCCCAGCTCACACCTTTGTTTTATGGCACTCTTGGGTCATTAGGGGAATAAAGCCTCAGGATTGCCTTGGCTCCGGGGAGCAGTTTTTGTCTTCGGATTTGCAGCTCTTGGACATGGTGATCTTTCTTCTCTTCAGGGTTCCTTGTGAGTTGGAAGCTGGCCGCTCCAGGGCACAGTGCCAGGAGCAGCCAGCTTTCCATCTTCCATCTCCATTACCTGCCGCACCAGAATATTCCATCAAAGTCATTTGTAGAGGAGTTAGATCTTGTGGGTGAACAGTGTGTGAATGTTGGCTCAAGTTCATTTTATTGCAGAGTCTTCTGACTAATCTTTTACAGATGATCAAAGCCTTTAGTGCTCTCTCCTTCCCCAACATTCTGATACCTCTTGTAACAAACTCTGGGTGTCACTAAACAGGTCAATTGTGATACTGACACAGAACTCACAAGTGAATTTACCACTAGCTCCACTCCATACTCCAGATTTTTTTGTAGGTCCACTGTTGTCCAGGGTTGTCACAAAATGACATCATTTGGATAAACTTTAAGTGGGAAACAGGTAAAATTACCCTTTCAGTTTTCAAAGTGAATTGATACATAACAAACTGGAGCTTGGGCCAATCACAGCTCCTAAGCAGCTTTCTTGTTCTTTCTTGTTCTCTTTGTATCTGGGAGTGACAGTTCTACCCTTTAAATCGGCATCTGTTCCCCAGAGGGTGAGCTGTGCTCAGGGCTCCATTCAGGAGAGCAGCCAATGAGGTGGGGGGCAGAGCAGAGTGCCACTCTCACACCTCCATCTTCATCTCCTAGGGCCTCCTTCTATGGCACATGAACTTCAGACACAGGTACCACTTTGTGCCTTTGGCTTTACGTCAGTACTAGGGAACCAATCCTGGCTGTTGGGCTTTGCAAGAAAGTGTCATTAGCAACTTCTCCAGCCCCCAAAGCAGCTTATTTTAAATGGAAAAAATTGCTAAATAAATATTTAGTGCCAACTTTATTTGTTCTATAAATACTGAAGGTCCTGTGTGAGGTGTACTTGAAGTGGGATTTATTTCTTCCAATGCACAGCTGATAAGCAGGAAAAAACATATTCATGCAAACACAAAAATTCAAAGCTCTTTCCATTACACAAGTTGTTTTCAGGTATAAGTAGTCTGCAGACATGTATCTGATACTGGCGTTCAATTCCTTGAATATAAATTCTCTCAACATGTCATCCAATTTACTCAGCACTGAATTCTAAACCAGCAATAAAATATATGAAGCAGAAGTCAAGCTGAAACTGCTTTGTGATATTTATGCACTATTTTGTACCTCTGCAGCCCATGACCAGTGCTGTGTGTATGCAATGTTCCTAGCACTGTGGGAGATGAGAAGGTGAATGAGTGTGTGTGGAGAAGACAGACACCTGACTGTGGACTTACATCAGAATATGATCACCCAGAGACGCTCACAGATACAGTGAGGAGCCAGGTGGGAGGACTCAACAGATGGCCATGCTGGCTTCTGTTTCCTAATAGAGTTTACACAGTCTAGAGATTTGAGGGGAAATATAGTCATGTATGCATGGATAACTTTTTAGCAAGCCTTGGGATGTAATTCACAGTAAAGGCAGAGGGAGGGAGCAACTTTTGTACAAGGCCAAATGCCTGTGGTAACTGGTATCATTTAATCTTGAGGGTCAAGGTCACAGAAGTAGAATTTGAACCTGAATGCTCACATCAAATCCCAGTTGAGCCTCCAGAAATTCTCAACTCTTTGCAGGACTGGCATCTTTCTTTTCAAGTGACCAAATAAATGATAAAAATAATAAATAGCATCAGCTGACACATATGTGAGCCCTCCCTGATCTAATAATGTCACATATGTGAACTCATCTAAAAGTCCTTCTCCCTCTATCCTGGCTAGAGTGCCCCTCTCTGAAAAGCTTCTACCATCCTCCAGCTGCCCTGGAACCCTCCCTATGGGTATCTGGTCTGCTTTTTTCACCCCATGTTAATCTGGGTCAAAAATAAGTCCTTTCTGGGTCTGGATAGATAGCTCATCAGTTAATGTCACTTGCTTGCGAAGCCTCTTCACCTGGGTTCAAGTCCCCACTACCTAGGTAAAGCCAGATGCACAAAGTAGCACATGTGTCTGGTGTTTGTTTACAGTGACAAGAGGCCCTAGCACACCCATTCTTATTCTCATTTTCTCTTTCTCTCTCTGCTTGCAAATGAATAAATAAAATTATAAAAAATAAGTTTTTTCTATGCCATATTTTCCGGCACCACTTACTTCAGGTTTTTCACTGAGGACCTGAGGGTCATTAAGAGGAGCCTTCTGGGGCTTGGTGGTATTTCCCCTCCCCTTCCCTCCCTCCCCTCCACTTTTGTTCTTCTTTCCCTCTCTTTCTCCCTCCCCTTCCTTCTTTTTCTTTTCTCTGGACTGTCCCCTGCCTCCTGCAGGTTAGGTCTTCTAGAACCTCAGAGATTCAGTTGTCCACCTCCAGACACAATGATCAAGCCATTTTCAAAATGAACACAGTTCCTTCTTAGAGGAATTATGTTGATAGCTGTTATTCAACGTCATTTTGCTCATCTTGTTATGACTGCTTCTTTTGCCCTCATCTCTACAAAGATTTGGGACATACAGAACACATTCAGAAACCAACATACATATTAACCTTTTCCCCTTTCTACTTTCTTTGAATGTTAATGAAGAATTCACTAATGAGGACTTAAATAAAATTATGAACCATTGTTCATAAACTGAGGTAATGCTTCACTTAGGAAAGTAAAGTCCAACAATCTGCCGGATGCTGAGTGTGCATGCTGGCTGATGCCGGCTCCTGATGGCTGGTGTGTCAGGCAGGTAAATGCTCTGTCAGTTGGTAGATACTGATGCTGCATCGAGTCGCCTTAGCTGTGAGATGTGCAGGATGCTATTTAAGATGAAATATGCATGATGGTGTTGTGGAGAGATGGCGACATCTGAGTGAGACTAATGAAGTGGGCCTCTGGCATTGGGCAGGCAGCCTGTCTCTTCAGTCTTGGAATGAACTCATGCTTTTGGATGTCTGTGCTCAACCTTCCACAGAAAATAGGAAGAAGCTGCAGAAGAAGAAGCCAAACACATGGTGTACCGGGCAAATTTGTTATTTATCAATCACTTTCATCAAAAAGTCACCAGGAGCAGAGGGTTAAGAGGCTAAATAATGGTCTGTAGTCCCTGGCCCTCTTGTTGCTGATAACTAATGAGGCGCCGGCCACAGTATACAGGTCTTCTCAAGACAAAGACCAGTGGTTGGTCCTCCTGCCTTTAGTGGCTAGTGGTCTTGCTCTTGTTTTTTGACAATTTTTCTACATAACACTATCCTTGCTAGATTTTCCTCTCTGATTAATTTTGACTTTGAAGTTATGTTACCATGCCAAATGTTTAAAGTAGAAGTGCAAAATGTTCCAATATGTATGAAACCGTAATACAGCAATAGTCAGGAAATCAAACTACTCATTGGCTACCACAACAATCATGGTGAAATGGAAAACAAAACCCAAACTGCTGGAAGTAGAATCTGGATTCATCACACACTCTCCTATTTTGTGAAAAAATGGAATTCTGCTTATTTCTGAGGCCTGAGAGAGGCTCTCACCTCCTCACCAAGTTGTTGTAGATGCTACAACCCACCACCACTTCTCTGTCTCTATTTGGATTTGACATATTAATTGTAAGTTTCTTCAGGGAAGAAATGGATTAGTACATAGAGAAAAGCTTAGTAAGTGTTTATTTGAAGGTGTTTTCTCAGAGAGAGTAGGTAGCTAGCTTCTCTGTCTGTTATTAGTGAAGCACACCACAAGCAGAAACTGCTGGTCATGGCACGCACAGATTCCCGTACATCTCTTGAAAAGCCACGGTCAGTGTGTCTGCAGAGATGGTGAGAGCACCATGGAGAGAGTGAAGAGGTGGGAAGTGTTAAGCACAAAGGAGAGGTAGAGAAAAGAGGGGATCAGCAGAGCCAGGGGTTGTGTTTAATGGGGTGCACAATGTCCATCTCCAGGAGAGGATGGCTTTGGAATCACAGCTTGCAGGAAGTGAGGGAGGGAGCCCAGCAGGTGCTTTAGGCACTGCAAGTATGCTAGGCAGAGAGACTGGCCAGCTACTTCTAGGTCAACGACAAATGAGGAGTTGAAATCATTTGTAATGAATCAGCTGCGAAAGAAATATCCTTAGTAGAGAAAAATGAGTTCTTCAAAATTCATATTTGAAAACATTAATGATTGATTTGATAAACCTTGGGTGGCAGTAAACAGAAAGTGTGATTTGTCCAACTTACAAGTGAAGAGCAGAGTACGCATGTAACCCACCTCCCCAATGGGATTTGCAACTTGTGGAGGCTGATCGAAGCTGGCGAGGCTGCCAGAGGGAAGGAAGGCTCTGCCACAGCCTTTACTCAAATAGTTTAATGAAACCAGCCTGCTTTTTAGAAATACCTCTCATGAAAATCATTAGAGACCAAGACAAGAATTATAGATAGTTACTGCAGCATTTTTGTTAATTACATGTAAATACAAATGATATGGATATGGTGTAAACTGGGTTTCTAGCCCGAGATATATTAGGGCATTTGATGTTATGAATAACTCCAACTCCAAATGCCCAAAGCCTGTGCCACACTGCAGCCCCTTAGTCTTCATCAGCACCCTCGGCCACACCCTCCATCTTCTTAGTGGGTGGCACTGTCACACAGCCCCTGGCTGCTTAAGGCACAAGCCCAGGAGTAGTCTTGGCTTCCTTTTTTTTTGCTTTCCTGATTTCTATGGAGCAGATTCGATTTCCTCCTATTTCCCGAGGCCCCTCCATCCTCTCCAGCCTCACAGGGCCGGCCTGAGATCAGCCCTCACACTTTACATGCAGGCTCATGAACTGCTGCTTACCTGGCCCACTGTGGCCAGTCTCACCTGTGCCCACCCATGCCATGGGCCAGACATAGGACACTTGTTAAAATAGAAAACTGGATCAAACCACTGCTATATTTCATTCTTAAATGGCTCTGGCCTGCTGTGAGAGTCCAATCTGACCATCTGAGTTAGACTTACACAGTCTCAGTACTGCTCTTCTTGCCCGGCCATCCTGAATTCTTTACCGTTATTACAATTTTGTTACCAGTCCAGGTATGCTTTCCTGCCCCCATCCTCCCTTCCCTTTCCACATGGTGTCTCTGCACCTTTGCAGAGTCAATAGAAGTACTCTAGCATGGCCATGCACACCCGGGCGTGGAGCTCCTTCTTGTCTCCTCAGCACATGGAGTATTGATGCCTCAGCAGGACCACTCTGTTGTGTGACAGGAGTCTGGTTCTCTGGCTGAGCTGCAGGGCTCCAGTGGGTACCAGTCACACAGTGTGCATCCTGCTTGGCGGTGTGGGGCAGTCCTTCTTTCCTTTCTCTTCGTTTCTCCACAAAGCCTAGCTGGCCTAGTTCATATGCTGCAGTGGACACATAATTATGCAGCCAGTACTGGTTGAGCAAATGAAAGAATGAGCAATGTTCTCTGATCAGTGTTCCCAAGCATAGTCGGCACCACTGGGGAATTATTAAAATGCGGACTCTTGGCCTCAAACCCAGACCACCTTAATCAGAAATTGAGTGTGGAACTCAGAGAACTATTTTAACAAATCATCCTAGATCATTCTAATGTGTGTTACACTTCAAGAACGATCATCTTAGGCTGCTCAAAACCACATGACAATTTCATCCTAAGGACTCAACTTGTCTCTAAAAAGAAGCCAGGCGTGGTAGTGCATGCACTGAATCTCAGCACTCAGAGGCTGAGGTAGGAGGATCGCTACGAGTCTGAGGCCACCCTGAGGCTACATAGTGAATTCCAGGTCAGCCTGGGCTAGAGCAAGACCCTACCTTGAAAAACCAAAAATAAATTAAAAATAAAAAGAGTGGATATGTAAAGCAGTGTGGAAGCTCCTGAATAGATTGGACATAGAGCTACCAATGGACCCAGCTATCCCTCTACTAGGCATCTACCCTTAGGATTTCACACCTCAGCATAGAGACATTTGCTCAACCATGTTTATTGCAGCCCAATTCATAATAGCAGAGAATTGGAATCAACCCAAATGCCCATCCCTGGATGAATGGATAACAAAGCTGTGGTATATTTACATGATGGAATGTTACTCAGCAGAAAGAAAAGAATGACATAATGAAATTTAAAGAAAAGTGGACAGATTTGGAGCAGATCTTACTTAACAAACTCACACAAGAACAGAAAGTCAAATGCCGCATATTCTCCCTCATATGCAATTCATAACCAGGTTAAGCTTAAACTCTAAGCAAACCTGACAGGTGAAATGAGAGACTGTAAAAGAAAGGGGTTGAAGGAATGGGGGGCGGGGGTGACTAATGCCATAAGCTGAACCAATAATGAATTGTAATTATAAAATCCTTATTTCCATACAGTAAGCTCTCAAGAAAGAAGGGGTATCACCTGCTAAGATGGGCCATGAACAGAATGGGAGGAAGCCTAACCCCATGAAAAATGGATCAGACCTGGAACTCCCTGGCCCAGTCATTGGATCCTTCTCACAAGGTCCCAAAAAGAAGACAGAATTCTGTCAAAGCTCTTGAATACCCACCCCAGGCCAAAGGTAAGATCCTATTGCTGAAGAAACCACAGAAAGTCATTGCATAACACCGAGAGTTCCTGCAAGATCCAGAATGGCCACCTGCCCCCAGATGCTAGCATATGCACTGCTGGAAGGTGCTATATAAGAGGCTAGGGGAAATTGGTCAATAATATCTGGAGAAAGCAGAGACCACTGATATACAATGCAGACTGTTGCCATGAAAAGGCTATACATACTGCCTCCAAGTCAAGAAGTGATCACTTGGGCAATAGAGGCGCCATAACCTGGGGAGAGTAGTCAGCAGCTTTCAAATTGGCCAAGAAATCCACTCAGTGTCAAGGAGCCCTTAACTGGAATTGGGACTCATGGCAAACTATGAAAACCAAAAACTTGGGCCCCCAGGAAGAAACTCCCATTACTAGAGAACTACAGAGAGGCTAATCCCAATAGAATGTCGCCAAATTAGAAATGTGTGTCGCATATAACCCATACTGGCTTCACTCTCCTATGGAGATCCTGTTTGTTTGTATTTTTCAGAAGGCAGTGAGAGAGTCGAGATCATTCCAACTCCACCAACGAGCTACAGGTGGAGGGCTGACATCCTGGCAAGAGATGAACCACCCCAGGCCTATCGTGTAGCCCCAAATGAAACTCTTGAGAGAGTGACGGGATAGCAAGAGATCTATCAGCACAGCTACTCAGTCAGCATTACAGACACCAACGATTTCCAACATGACATAAAGCAGAAGTACAGAGGCTCTTGAGATCTCAACAATAAAGCAGTCTTAAAGCTCACCCACCATGACTCAGGGAACTGAGAGGAAGAGGGGGCGGAGTATTAAGAGTTATGGTGGGGGAGAATATCCAGACATTGCCCCCTCAGCAGCAATACACAAAGGGGGGGGGACCTGGCTGCCTCTTGTGCTCTCCATAACCTCCTGCCCAATGGAATGATCAAGTATGCCCACCGAGGAGGATCCCTAGTGGACTGGGGACAAGGAGGAGGGAATCGGTGATACCAAGGTAATATTTACTAATACAATGTATCTAATTTTGGACAATAAAAATATCTATCTGAAAAAAGTGGGAAACCTAAAATATATTAAAATTAGAAAAAAAGGACCCCTCATTCACTGCTGGTGAGATTGTAAACTTGTACAACCACTATGGAAAGCAGTGTGGAGGCTCCTGAATATGATTGATATAGAGCTACCAATGGACCCAGCTATCCCTCTACTGGGCATCTACCCCCCAATATTTCATGCCTCAGCACAGAGACATTTGCTCAACCATGTTTATAACAGCTCAATTCATAATAGCTAAGAACTGGAATCAACCCAAATGCCCATTACTGGATGAATGGATATCAAAGTTGTGATACATTTTTCACAATGGAATTATACTCAGCTGAAGGGAAAAATGAAATTTAAAGAAAAGTGTAGGGACTTGGAGAAGATCATACTTAGCGAACTCATACAAGAACAGAGAAAAATGCCACATATTTCCCCTCATATGCGGTTACTAACCAGGTTAAACTTAAACTCTAAGCAAACCTGACAGGTGAATTGAGAGACTGTAAAAGGGGATGGAAGGGATTGGGGGGAGGAATGGGAGGGTGGGGGACTTATACAATAAGCTAAACCAACAGTGAATCAATACCATAAAATCCTTACTTTCATACAATAAGCTCCTGAGGAAGCTGTGGGCATCACCTGGTAAGAGGGGCCATGATTAGAATGGGAGGAAGCCTAACCCCATGAAAAATTGATCAGACCTGCAACTCCCTGTCCCAGTCACTGGTTCTTTCCCGCACTGAGCTGTTAATCAAAGAGATCCATGAGATCCCCAAAACAAGACAGGCTTCTGTCATAGCTCTTGAATACCCACCCCAGGCCAAATGTAAGATCCTATTACTGAAGAAACCACAGAAAGTCATTGAACAACACCGAGAGACCCTACGAGATCCAGAATGGTAACCAGCCCCCAGAGGGTAGCAAGTGCAGTGCCAGAAGGCGCTACATAAGTTGCCAGGGGAAATTGGTCAATGATATTTGGAGAAAGCAGAGACCACTGATATACAATATAGACAGTGTCACAGAATGCTGAACACACTGCTATATGGAAGAGACCAGCAAGTCAAGAAGTGCTCATATGTGCAATAGTGGCACCAAACCTAGGAGGGTAATCAGCAGCTTTCAGATTGGATAAGAGATCCTCTCAGTGACAAGGATCCCTTAGCTCCAACTGGGATACATGGCAAAATCTTATGGGGACCAAGAACCCATGCTCCAATGGGAAATTCCCACTACCAGAGAGCTACAGAGAGGCTGCATCCATTAGAATCTTGCCAAATTAGCAATGTTTGTCTCATTTAACCTATACTGATCTCACTCTCCCATGGAGATTCTGTATGTATTTCTCAGAAGGCAGCAAGAGAGCCATGGACAACCCAATTCCACCAACAAGCTATGGGATGATGGCTGACATCCTGGCAAGAGATGAACCACCCCTGGCCTATCATCTAGGCTCCAAATGAAACTATGAGAAAGTGGCGAGATAAACAAACAAAAAAACTCACCACAGCAAGTCAGATAACCCAAGAAAGGTCAATGGAGACAGACACCAATGATACCCAAAACAATTCAAAGCAGAAGTCCAGAGACACTTAAGATCTCAACAATAAACCAGACTTAATAACTCACACACTCAGGGAACTGAGTGAAAGAGGGGGAGGAAAGAATGCAGGAGCCATGGTGGGGGAGAATATCCAGAGACATTACTTCCCTCAGCAACAACATACAAAGGCTGGGGGGAAACTGCCTACCTCTTGTGCAATTCATAATCCCCTACCCCATGGACTGATCCAGTATGCCCACCAAGGAGGATCCCCAGTGGACTGGGGACAGGGAGTAGGGAAATGGGGGTAGAATCATAAGATTTGCTCATATAATGTATCTAATTATAGATAATAAAGATATTATAAAGAGTGGAAAACCAAAAATAAAATTAAAAATAAGAGTGGAAAAACCAAAAACAAATTAAAAAGAGAATTTGATGAACTTTTACAAAATTTAAATGACAAGACAGCCCATACTTTAAAGTTATATAAAATACATCCCAGAAGCCCACAATGCATCCTCTCCTAGTAAGAAATCAAGCATAATGAACCAAGATGTCTCTTCTTCCTCCCATTTTCTCTCACCAAGCTAACCACTGTGTTACCATTGGCACGTTTCCCCCATGCATGCACTCATACTTTTACGACGTAAGTGGACGGGCATTTATCTTTAATGAAAGATGTGGTCCAGCCTGTTACAGCAGAGATCACAACACCTGCCTGAGCAAGCTACATGGGAGACAGCTGTAGTTACAGGCAGCCAATGGACGTACACCGCCCCCTTCAACATCAGGTAGGAAAAAACAGGCTTGATATTGACCTTCCAAAATCCAAGCAGATGGGGCTAGAGTCCCAAGGGAAGCTCATTCAGTTGTGGCCATTTTTAAAGCTGAAATGGGAAGTTTTTACCCTTATAGCCAAGGGCATCAAACCCACAGTAACAAGAGTTTGTACCAACAAAGTTGGTCATTTCTGCCTTGCCCTGTGGCCCCCCCCCCACAAAACAAGCATGCTTATGTGAGACGTCATGTACCATGGGGACCAGAGTCCCAAACAGCCATAGTGAGACTCTGGCTCATTCCTGTCAGCACAGATAGGCAGGCATCCAGTCTGTCAGCTACAATACTAAGACATCACGTGCCTCCTTCTGGCTAAGCAAGAGGAATGTGGTGATGGTTGGCGGTTAACTTCTTAGTCACTTGGGAGCCCATAATAAAAGGCTTCTGAAAATATGGTTACAAAATTCATGCAGCTATACTCCCTAAAAGGAATGAAGGAAGGGAGGAAGGGAGGGAGGAAGGAAGAAAAGAAGAATGAATTTAAGAATTGCTTCCACCCCAAACTTGATGATCCCACTTTCTTCAGCATGGCTTCCTACAATGGCTCCTTAGATATCTTTACGACTCCTCCGTCTCTTATTTCCTTTAAATGTAGTTTTTCTTGCCTTTCTTGTCTTTTCATAGGTAATTCTTAAGTATATTAAATTTTGATGATCACTGCCATTGGAATAGGCAGTATTACAGTTTCACATTGCTTTAGTTTTATGCATATTTATTGGCATATTATTTATATGATGCTAACAGATTGTGCCTTTAAAGTCTTGCCAGCTTTCTGTAGGGAAATAGACCGATTTTTTTGTTTGTCTAGATTTCTTTTCTAGAAGCTTAGCTAATATCTGTGCTCGGTTGCCCTCAATGTGTACGCACATGCATACAAACACACACATGTGTCTGCACTTGCATGGGTGTTGTTTAAAAAGTTTTCAACAGTTGGGGAGATTGCTTAGTGGTTAGGGAATTTGATTGCAAAGCAGAAGGATCCGACTTCAATTCCCCAGTACCCACGTGAAGCCAGATGCACAAGGTGACGCATGTGTCTGGAGTTCCTTTGCAGTGGCAGGAGGCCTGGCATGCCCATTCTTTTTTTCTGTCTACCTCTTTTCTCTCTCTCTCTCTCTCTCTCTCTCTCTCTCTCTCTCTCTCTCTCTCAAAAAAAATAAAACATTTTTTAAAAAGTTTTCACTACCACAGCCAGCTGACAAACACATTCTTCATGACCAATCATTTTCACAAATTTATCATACATTTCCTACCTCTGTTCCAGATGCTTCTTCACTAATACAAAGCCATCACCACAAAATCCTCACAACAGTCTCATGCTCCGTTACCCACCACACATTTGCTATAAGAGCCCTCCCCACTCCCTGCTGATCACTCTCCTCTGTGCTCAACGAGCCCACTGGCCTTGCCTTACTGGGGCCAGGTCTGCTAGGGGTCCCCACAGTCCTTCATGACCAAAACCCACTTTCATTCTAGGTGGCAAAGGTGTCGAGATACACTTCCACCTTGCTTCTTTGGTAAGTAGGAGGCTGTGGATGAAGTTGTAGTAAGTTGTGGAGTTGGAATTCTGAAAATTTCACAAGGTAGAACAGTATGGCCGGTAATGGGGTATCTTTTTACCCATCACCCGTCTTGTTGTCTAGAACTGCTATGTGAGGGCCAGAGCTGCAGCCACTCTGAACCAAGAGGACACTTGAAGGGTAGAGTCATGAGCTGGGAAGAGCAGCACTGAAAGAATCAAGTGTCTGGTGGTCACAGAGCCATGTCTCCTGCTAGAGAGCAACAAGAAACTGTGTCCTCTGTTATGGCAGGCTCCAAACCTATTTGTTCTCTTCATAAATTTAGCTATTTACGTGATTCAGCTAATTAGTTCCAAGCTACTGTGCCTGCTCACATACTAGCAGGTCCAGGTGAAGCTCAGCCGGTTGCTGGTCTGTTAGCCCATGTTAATTGTTCTTAGGAAAGAACAGAAGCTAAAACTCAAGCCAGGGGTTTTACAAACCCTTCCAAGAGTTTGGTGGTTGAATGGGTCAGGTTGCTGCTTCAGTAAAATCAATGGCACAAGTGAAGCTGCAATGCTGGGCAAGAGAGATAGGTGTGGCTGGAAGATCAGAAAGAGCCTTGCTGAGACGCTCTCGCTGGGGGTGAGTCCAAGATGGAGTTCTGGGCTGCTCTACCTAACAGCAGCTCTCACTTACTTCCTTTTTTATTTTCATCTCTGTTTACATTTTAACTTCACACTGTCTGAGATGCGCTCGTCTATAAGAGCGCAAAACAGTATTGGAGACAACAGGCACCTTTTTTATAGCAGGTGTCTACAACATATCTTGTATTAAAAACCTTTATACCCACTGATAGACTTCCGTGTTACCTCCAACCCCCAGGCCCTGGAAACTAGCATTCAATGTCCTGCATCCTTTCCAAAACACTTGCCTTGTCCTTACCCTGCCCCCACCCCAGTTTTCTCAGCATGCTCTAAAGGGTAAATGTGGCCCCTAGGGTCTTGTTTTCTTTGGCCCAAATCCTTAGCTATATTTTCACCAAAGTAATTATCTTTCATTTTACTCTCCGACCTCAAAACAAACAACTAGAAAGATTTAAATGCAATTGCTTCCAAGTGGCTCAGATGCAGCTATCAGGTCACTTATGGCAAGGACACAGGGTCAAGGGTAAGTGTTGACAGCACTCTGTGTCTTTCTGAAGCAGAAGGCAGAGGTGAGAAGTAGCTGTTTTAGAGGCTGTGTGGTAGGAAGCCTGTTTCCAGCCTCCACCCTCTGTCACCAGAGGATAGCCTCTGCTGAGATAGGTGATGTGAGGAACCTTGCTTTGATCAGTCATGGAAAAAGTATTCAGGAGAGTAGGAGTAGAGATTAAAAACTATGAAGAATTTCCCATCGCTGTTGCGGGTAGTTAATGAACAGAGAAGATTCTAGAAGCTTCTAGATTGGTAGGTCTCTGGTCCTCAGAAACTACCAGATGCCCTGAGACCCACCTTAACAGGTGTAACAGACTTATTCAGACTCAACTCTCTGGTGCAATAGTGTTTTCATTTGCTAAGTGTTTCGCAAATATTTTTTGTTATTTTCCTCTTTATTGTTAACAGATTTGTGATTTTCATAATGAAATGACAGCAAGTTGGCATACACACCATAGAGCCCTTACTCCTCTAAAGATATACAGCACCTCCATCCATCCAGGGTGACCCCTCCTACCCCTGACCAATCCCCTTCTGTCTCTGAGCTAAGGGCTCTGCTGGTTCCTATGACTATGGATTAGCTAGGCCTTTCCTGGAACCAGACGAAGTGTCTGTGCTATTCTGGGCTGAATGCTGCATTCTTTGAATATCCAGAGAAAGTTCTCTATGGCTTCTGTATCTGAAATAGAGAGGCAGCCCTGCAAGGATGCATGCAGATATTCTGAGGTGTCCTGGCTTTGGGGTGGGGCCTCTAGGGAAAGCTGGAGCTAGCAGCCACCCTCCTTCCTGTTTTCCAAATTGTTATTCACTGTCAGATTTCATTTGGGAAAAGGGGAGAATTATTAAAATGTGTACACATATATTCACACGATAAGAATTATTAAGGAACTATAGATCTCAAGATTCTTAGCCATCCCTTTTCTGTGACAATTACTGGTAGTGTTTTCTGATATGAGCTCTGACTGGTCCCCTCTAGGGAGGCCTGGGAGACAGATGCAGCAGACTGGGGCACCCCGAGGGAGAGCTTGGGCACCAAGCACTGTAATATTAGCACTGGTTACAATCAGATAGCACCAGTCCAACCAAGGCGCCTAGACAATAGGCCAGAGGCCACTGGCGAGGGGAGGTACAAAGACAGCATTCAGAGGCCCAGCTCAAGCCGTCAGCACATTTCTGTAAACTCCACCAGACCCTGGCCAAGCCTGAGAGCTGCCCTTCCTCCAGAAAGCCATGTTTTCATGGGGAGCTTTTAAACTGCTAAAAATAATAAACACAGAAAAGAAAGTGCTGACACAACCTTAAATGCAGAGACAGACGGAAACTGCTGCTCTAATAATGCAAACAAACTGCCTTCCAGATTACAGCCCAGAGTTCCAAGCAGGCTGTTTGATATCATCACATAGCCGACAGGGGGATCCAGAGACAACCACGGCGAAGGGAAGGGATGTCACCACAAGGCACTCACACCCTCCCTGGCTCGCTCCAACCAACACTTATCTAATTCTTGGACTTTTTATAAGCACTCAAGGAAAAGATACTTGAGCCCAGACAGACCTTCATCAGTTTTCTTGCAGGACAACTGGGACGCTGGCTTTCCACTCAGGGCAGGGAAGCCTGATAAACCTGCTCCACTTCTGTGTTTTGCATTGATTGCTTTCTGCTCGTTCTGAACACCGACAGGTGAGTGCAAAGCTATGCTAGATCACAAACACATCCATCCACACACTGGAAGGTGACTCCCATTGTTAAAGAGTGTCCGTAAGTGTGCAAGTGGTCAAGCTGAGCGTGATATCTGACCTTTGTTCTCGTTAAGTCATGTGTGGAACTTGGCACCCATGCAGGTCCACTGGAGAGAGGGAAGCCACAGATCTGAGAAAAAAAGGAAACACAAGAAGATAAATAAAAGTTGTCTTTTACAGAACATTCCACAACATTTGCTTAATCTTCACCTGCTTATATGTCTATGCTGAAGCAGGGTCCTGTTTCAGAGCTGTGATTTGGAATACATGCAGAGATGGGCCAGATGAGACCTCATCCGGAAAGGAAGGAGATGGATTCAGGAGCAGGGGCTAAGACACGGGGACGGCACAAGTGGGACACCTTTTGTGGATTCCAAAGGCAGCTTTGCCTTCCCTGCCTGGAAAGACAGCTGAGAGGCAGACATGACTCTTTTTCTGAGCAGGACCAGCTTAGTATATGAAAGCAGCATGGAGCCCTGGTGGAAACTGCGAGACACACATGCACCACATGCATGTGAGCACCTATTGCCTGGGGAGTATGACCACAGATGGCCAGCAGAGGTGGTGCCCGCTGGTGGGCTGCGGACCCTCTCAGAGTCAAGGCCAGGGAAAGGCGGCTGCTTTCCCGTGGTGGCCTTATGGTTCTTGGGGCTGTTTTGGGGACCACAGATAACTAGAGGTGAGTAACAAACTACCCAGAATGGATCATGGCTAACATTTTTGTCATAGCTTTTCTTTCTCATTCACTAAAAAACTAACCAAATAAAGCATAGATATAACTTCCTTGATATCCCCACCCCAAGCCCAGATCATTAATCGGCTTATCTTTGTAGACAGCTCATTTTTTTTCCCACTCATATGCATGTGTTTATATACAGAGGGGAAGTTTTTATTTTATTTTGTTTTGTTTTTTTAACACTCTCACTCTGGAGCCTAGGCAGATCTCAAACTCATGTGACTTTCCTGCCTTAGTCTCCCAAGTGATGAGGCGACAGGCATGAAACATCATGCCTGGCTTGTGAGGTTTTTTTTTTTTTTTTTTTTTTTTTTTTTTTTTTTTTTTTTTTTTTTTTTTTTTTTTTTTTTTTTTTTTTTTTTTTTTTTTTTTTTTTTTTTTTTTTTTTTTTTTTTTTTTTTTTTTTTTTTTTTT